>PIJE02001959.1:28759-38759 GCA_002895965.2 Coryphaenoides rupestris | reverse complement strand
TCATCTGCTTCTGTCGTCCACAGGAACCAGATGAGAATGAACCAGAGTCTACTTCCTCGGTGGGAGCATTTTGCCCGCGCCACCAACAAGAACCCACCGCGCGACGAGTGACGAGTGTAGTGGTTTCCAATCTGAGCCGGGCGGGCACCATATCAATAGGCAGCGCTCTATGACGGACGGCACCTCTAATTTCCCCCGGGGATGCGTTTGTGTGCGGCTGGATATTGATATACGTTAGTTATTGTAATATTGCGCCGTCGCTTGCGGAAGGACTTGGATTCGGATTAGAATGAACTGCGTCCCAGTTGTCTGGTCCTATTAGACGATCAGACTGCGGATGCGGAGTCGTGAACCGAACCGAGGTTTTTAGTACCTGAAGGACCGTCTCCCCGTACGAACGGCCGTTAGCATTGCTCACATTCCCAATCCATTGAGCCGTGCGTCCATTCGTTTCTCACAATGAAAATGGAATGCAAAATAACCACAACACTCTTGCGTTATTATTGCTTTTTGAAGAGTGATATTTTGTTCTGTCGTGGGCCAGTGCATAGAAATGCTCTTCCGTCTATCGACTGGAGGTGGCTACGGTGTGTTGGTTTGCTCCTGGTGGTATTCATGCTAGCTCCCCATACACACACACGGCTTTCAGAGCCAGCCAATGTATGTGGTGTTGGTGTGTACAGGACATATCGTCTTTTTGCATCTCTGTGCCTGTGTTTCCACAGCAACAACACGACGCGGCGCTGCACTCTCTCATCACGACAACACCACCGTTATACCAGTTGGCTTTCATATATGTCTTTACAAAATTGAGAATTGACGGCTTAGCGTTCATTTCTTTCCCCCCCCCCACCCTGTGTTCCCAAAAGGAGGTATTCCCACACGGGGAGATGCGGGAGAGCACTTCATAATTGGGTCTTTATGATTTATAGACTGCTCGTTTTTTACCTTCCACAATGGTCTGAGTTGAACGAGTAGCTCGACCCAAATGATGATTCTGTTATATTAGAAATCCTACACTCTGCCACGGCTCTTCCACTCGCTGGTGTTATAGATGTGAATAGAGACATTTAGACGAAAAAGTTGAAATTTCTTTTTGCGTTTTTGGCATTTATTCTTTCTTTTCATTGCAGGTGTGTGTGTGTGTGTGTGTGTGTGTGTGCGTGTGTGTGTGCGTGTGCGTGTGCGTGCATTATCCACCATCAGCTGTGCTGCAATACAACAGCGCTCTCTATTTCACGTCCGGTTGTGTGTTTAGAATGTGTGTGTGTGTGTGTGTGTGTGTGTGTGTGTGTGTGTGTGTGTGTGTGTCTGTGTGTGTGTGTGTGTGTGTGCACGCTCTCGTACATTAGCGCACAATCTCCTGAAGCACATGTACACAACACAAGCAACCAAACAAACAGATTTGTGATCCTGAGTGGAGGTTGATCGGACCCAAGGATGTTTTGATGGGCTTATCTGACGACCTTTGAACTTTGACTTATCTAGCCCGCGCCTGCTTTGCGAGGCACACTGGCACACACGTACACACAGACACACACACACACACACACACACACACATACTCACACACACACAGACAAGGGAACACAACTACACATCACTGATTAAGAAAGTAGTAATGGAGAGCTTGTAAGTAGTGTAGGAATGGGGATTCACTATCATTAATGTAATTCTATAGACGAATGAATCCATTAATCAGCAAAGTAGTCAATGGGATAGCCTGTAATTAAAAAAAACATGCATTGCAATCATGAGGCTACCTCTATTGCTACGTCCATCTTAAAGGCGTCATAGAAATATAACAATGCAATATTCTCCCAGTAACAACCGGGAACTGGGAATATTTCCCAGTTGCCTGGTCCACTCCAGACATGGCCATTATGATCATGAGAGTACACCCCCCCCCTCTACACTGGCATCTTGTTGCCGTGGAAACAGCACTCCAGCACCAGTGAAGGAAGATGGAAGGAAGACAATCACCCTCCTCATTGCTGGTGTATTGTTCTTTGTTTTTCTCTTTTATTTTTATATTTCAATGTCTCTCTCTCTCTCTCTCTCTCTCTCTCTCTCTCTCTCGTGAGATTTGTTCATGGGCAAAACGGAAGAAATCATAATGAGTGTGGGTAGCATGTGATGAAGCTTATCGTTGCATTCCTCACTAAGCCTCTTTGGCCAATCAAGTGTGGCGGATGTTTTCCAGCCAATGGGCAGAGATCACCACCAAACTCCCCTGAGGTTGTTGCTGTCGTCCTCCTGAACCCTCACCATTAACATCTGAGCTTCTGCCAGCGAACGCCTCCTCTAGATCCTTCCCTGTCTCCCTCAATACATGCTGTACATGTACAGGCTTTAAACGCTGTAGCTTTTAAATTCATGATATTAACACGATTTAACCACTTTTATGGTGGTAATGTCCATTTTCAGATCTCATTTATGTTCAGATATATGCTTGTCATTTTCAGTGGCTGCATATGGTGCAGCTAAATTGATTTTTTTCCATATTTGTTTTATTACCACTCAAAGTCTGCACTGTCTGAACTTTATCCACGATACCACAGCGGTACTCAAGTGTCTGACTCACATACCATCACATCGGGAGTCTCTGTTCGTTGTAAAGAAGCCTTCGTAATATAATAGACTGAGGCCTACGTCCTGTGTATATAATTTATTTGTTGTTCTTAATAGTTTCACTTGAGACGGTTTGGTTTATTTTTCACTTCAAGTTCTTACTAAAATCAGAAACTACTCGGTACTTTTCATTTGTCAAGATATTTAGGCCTAATTCACACAGGAGTATACAAAAATAGGCTTTACCATGTGGTTATTTTATATAGACTAGGCTTTTGATTGAATTACCAGAAAACAAACTGTGTCGTGATATAAATCACTTTCTTTCTTTCTTTCTTTCCCTCTGTGTCAATTTAATTAATCAATTCAGTTTCTTTATTGGCATGAAAGAAAGAAAAAGCCTTTCCATATTCCCAAAATAGCATAATGGATAACAAAATGCAATGACATCACAGAATATCTCTCTGTCTCTGTCTCTCGCTCTATCTGTCTCTCTCTCTGTCTCTTTCTGTCTCTGTCTCTGTGTCTCTGTCTCACTGTGTCTCTCCCTCTGAGTCTCTCTCTCTCTCTCTGTGTCTCTCTCTCTCTGTGTGTTTCTCTCTGTGTCTCCCTCTGTTTCTCTGTCTCTCTCTCTGTCTCTTTCTGTCTCTGTCTCTGTGTCTCTGTCTCACTGTGTCTCTCCCTCTGAGTCTCTGTCTCTCTCTCTGTGTCTCTCTCTCTCTCTGTGTCTCTCCCTCTGTTTCTCTGTGTGTGTGTGTCTCTCTCTCTCTCTCTGTGTCTCTGTCTCTGTGTGTCTCTCTCTCTGTCTCTCTCTGTGTCTCTGTCTCTCTCTCTGTCTCTGTCTCTGTGTGTCAGAGTGATGTGTTAGCAGTATTCGTGTCCTTGGTACTTTAGTGTGTGAGCAGCTCTGCTGTTGTGCGTCTCCATCTGTCACTTTGCTTTTTCCTGCCTCTTCCTCACGGGTCAGCTCTTCATCCTTCAAGCGCCTTTCTGCCTCTTTGCTGTCTTAGCTCTCATGTCTCTCTCTCTCTCTCTCTCTATATATATATATATATATATATATATACACACACACACGTCTCACATCCTTCCACTGGACTGCTACTGTACACGCTTATCTTCCAAATTGAGTTTTCTCATTTATTTGTGTGTGTGTGTGTGTCTCTCTCCTAAACAACACCAGCGTATGTTTCTCTCTCTCTGTGCTGTATTTCTGCCTGGCCCACCCGCCTGTCTTCTCTCAAAAATGCTGTTGTGATGTGGGAAGTAATATGTATTTTTTATTTGCGATGGGCGTATGCTAATGAACCAGCGCGACGCGGTTTATTCTATTTATTATTTTGAGAATCCCGTTTGCCTTCCCTCTCTCTCTCTGTCTCTGTGTCTGTCTCTCTCTCTCTCTCTCTCTCTCTCTGCCTTTCTTCTCTCAATTTCCAACTTCAATTCAATTTAAAGAGCTTTATTGGCATCGGGAAACATACAATTACACTTGGCCAAAGCGATGGTAAATAAAAAGTATACTTATAAAGAACTAATAATATACAAGGTCAGTAAAAATAAATAAATAAATAAAAAAGAATATAAAAAATAAATAAAAACAAACATATATAATCATATAAATAAATTAATATATATAAAAAATGCAAAAAATTAAATAACAAAAATACGATACAAAAAAATCGAAAGAGAGGACTGGAAAGAAGGACGACACTGCAACCTGTTGGGTGCACTGGGTAAGTCTGTCTTCTGGCTTGGTGCCAGGTCTGCCGGTGCGGCCCCTCTCTCCACGGCGAGGCTGTGCTCGCTGAGTCTGTATCTAGTCAAGGATGTCCTGAGTTTGGGATCGGTCACAGTGCTCAGGTATTCTGCCGTTGTGTATTGTCTGTTTAGGGCCAAATAGCATTCTAATTTACTCTGTTTTTTGGTTGATTCTTTGAGGTACGTGAGGTAGTTTTCTTTTTGTTTTCTTATAATTTGGTTTATTCTAATGGGGTTTCTGTCTGGTGGCTCTGCTTGGTTTTGTGAATAGAGTCCCAGAACCAGCCGGCCGAGGGGGCATCGCTCTAGAGTCTCTCTGTGGATGAGGGCTTTGTTATGGAGCGTGTCGGGCTCACTGTCTTTTAGGTGGTTATTCAATTTGAATGCCCTCTTTTTAATTTGTATTATTAGTGGGTATCGTCCTAATTCTGCTCATTGTTGGGTGTTTTCCGTTGGGTGTGGAGAATGGATTTGCAGAACTCTGCATGCAGCGTTTCAATTTGATGTTTGTCCCATTTAGTAAAATCTTGGTTTGCAAGTGGACCCCAGATCTCGCAACCGTAAAGGGAAATGGGTTCGATAACTGAGTCTAGTATCTTTCTCTCTCTCTCTCTCTCTCTGTCTCTGTCTCTCTCTCTCTCTCTCCTCTCTCTCTCTCTCTCTCGCTGTGTGTGTGTGTGTGTGTGTGTGTGTGTGTGTGTGTGTGTGTGTGTGTGTGTGTGTGTGTGTGTGTGTGTGTGTGTGTGTGTGTGTGTGCAGCCAGGCAGCCGGTGATGCTGCAGCTTGTTTTGCTTCTCGCGGTTAGAAATGAAGTGTGTCTACCGCCTGGTGGAGAGTCCTTTATTCTAGCAGCGATATATATATATAGATATATTTAAAAGCCTCTTGTCTTTTTCCCTCAAAGACTGGATGTTTGTGTACCTCCTTGCTTGTGTGCATGTGTGTGTGTGTGTGTGTATGTGTGTGTGTGTGTGTGTGTGTGTGTGTGTGTGTGTGTTGTGTGTGTGTGTGCCGCACAACACATGAGTCAGGCGGGTGGCGGGAAAAGACCAACTGACGTAGACGGTGACGACGATGGATGAAAAGCGAAGGACTTTCTGATCTCCCCTCGACAACGCATTTTCTCTCCTCTCTCCTCTTGCGCTCTGTCCCTACTTCTCTCTCTCTCTCTCTCTCTGTCTCTCTGTCTCTCTGTCTCTCTGTCCCTACTTCTCTCTCTCTCTCTGTCTCTCTGTCTCTCTGTCTCTCTGTCCCTACTTCTCTCTGTCTCTCTGTCTCTCTGTCTCTCTGTCCTCTCTGTCTCTCTGTCTCTCTGTCTCTCTGTCCCTACTTCTCTCTGTCTCTCTGTCTCTCTGTCTCTCTGTCTCTCTGTCTCTCTGTCCCTACTTCTCTCTCTCTCTCTGTCTCTCTGTCTCTCTGTCTCTCTGTCTCTCTGTCCCTACTTCTCTCTCTCTCTCTGTCTCTCTGTCTCTCTGTCTCTCTGTCCCTACTTCTCTCTGTCTCTCTGTCTCTCTGTCTCTCTGTCTCTCTGTCCCTACTTCTCTCTGTCTCTTTGTCTCTCTGTCTCTCTGTCTGACGCCACTTGCATTGCGGATCATTTGAACTGAGCTGACAAGCTGTGGCGGAGGACCTCTGCTTTTGTATGGATGCACCGTGTCATGTAGCTTAATGTCTGCCCGCCTGTTAGCCACAGCTAGCACAAAATGTGGCCAATTAGCATATATATAGATATATCTATATACAGTATATGCTAATTTAACATGTATATATATATACTGTATATATACCGTATATATATATATATATATATATATATATATACATGCATGTATATTTAAAAAGCTCAATCCTGTTGGGAAGAAGGGGCCAGCTGACCTATATCATATTTTATTCATTCAGAGCATTACAATATTCTTGCGTGAAGGGTGTTCTGGTCATACGGTCAGGCCCTTGTTGTTAATTGTAACGGCGAGAAGGTGAAACGTTTTTTTTTGCATGTAGTAGGCGAGACGGTTTCCGAGCCTGATTGATTGATTGATTGATTGATTGATTGACACACACAATGACCAGCAGCAGCAGCAGCAGGGGGTTTCGTGGTGTGACTGCAGCGAGGGGATTGTACCGTTAGCCGAGTTAGCGTGACACAGACGTGAGGCGCTGTAGGTGAACACACTAGGGCCGGGCAATAATTCAGTATCTTTGTATGGTATATCGTCATGGGATGAAGATATCGCCTCGTCATCATACCCAGTTTAATACTTTAAAATGTTTAAGTGCAGATAAATTATGATGAGAAGATATTCCCTCAAAATGATCAAATATGACGTGTAAGTGAGGTAGCAAAACTAGTTTGAGTCCGATAGTGAATACTTTAAATGTCCGTAAACTTCACTGTGATCGTAGAATAGTTGCCACCTGTTGCCACCTATGGAAGTCTGCCGTCGTTGTGTATGTTGGTATGTGCGTGCATCCGTGTGTGTGTGTGTGTGTGTGTGTTGTGTGCGTGTGTGTATGTACTACATTATTTACAGTATGTGTGTGTGCGCATGTGTGTGCCATGGTAATTACTCTCCAGAGATTACTCTAGATCATTGATGGGGTACTGTTCTGATTTGAAATATTCTGATGTTTTACATTTTTTTGATGGTGTAGTTTCACAAGAGCAGCGTGAATTCAATTAAAATATTCAATGAAAATTACTTAATATGCTCTCTCAGAGAGTGAACATTGTATAGCAAAAAAAGAGGACTACATTATTTAACGCCTAGTATCTGAACAGCCTTATGTGTCTCTTGAAGATCAACTAGTTCTTGGGGCACTGATTGGGGGCGCTGCTGCTCTGATTGGCTGCTGTGTTGGAATGGGAGGAATGGGGGAGGAGCCTGGACAAGTTATTCTAATGAGGGAACCTGATCAGAGCTGACATTCAGGTGAGTGTGGCTCATGGTTATGACCTTGAGGAGCGATGTGTGATTATGCTAATGAGTGAATGCATCTCTGGCGTGATGCCACAGAGGGCTAACCAATCAAAACAGCCCATTGGAAACAATGGCGCAATTGTCATTTTTTAACCACCAATTGGATGCAATTATAAAACCTCTCCGGTACAATAAAGTGGGGCCACAGATCTTGATGGCATCTTTGTTTGTCCTTTATCCTCCCTGGCCTGGACTCCCTTCATTGAGATCACTCTTCATTATTTTAGCTGCCTTGGTAACAGATCTGTCAAGCTAAAGGTCGGCACAAGGTGTCGTCTGTTTGCGCACATACTTTGAAAAATGATTGACCTTCACCACTTCTGCCCCCCGCGCACTCTCAAGGGCCCCGCCTTGATCCCCCCAACAACCACCCCACCCCCCTTCTCTCACCACCATCCTTGCTACAAGTGTTAGTTTACGTAACGTGTGTGGGGTGTGGTGTGTGTGTGTGTGTGTGTGTGTGTTGTGTGTGTGTTGTGGTGTGTGTGTGTGTGTGTGTGTGTGTGTGTGGTTGTGGTGGTGTGCAACAGTCCCACAGTTTATTTTAGTGTTTCCCCACAACACAACATCGCTTTCCACTGTCCATGACCTCTCTCTCCCCGCTCTCGTCTCCATCCCTCTAATTCTTTCTCTCTTCCCAGCTCCCTCTCTCTGCTCCTTCTCTCCCATCTCTCTCTCTCTTCATCTCTCTCTCCCACTCTCTCTCTTTCCCGCTCTTTCTCTCCCATTCTCTTTCTACTCTCTCCCACTCTCTCTCCTCCCCCATCTCTGTGCTGACTCTCTCCTTACACATCTGCAGTAATCTGCTCTCCCCCTGCCTAACTAACTGTACAATGATTGTGCTTTTGAACTGTTGAGACCGATAGCTTCAAGGCACATTTCTGAAAACCTAATTTTTACTGAACAGGCTTGTTTTGCTGTGTGTGTGTGTGTGTGGTGTGTGTGTGTGTGTGTGTGTTTGTGCCCGTGTGTGTGTATGTGCCTGTGTGTGTGTGTGTGTTTGGTCTGATGCAGACATCAGTACAAAAGGCTTTTTCCGGAGGAGACAAGTCCTGCTACGTCATCGTCATCTCTCGCTCTCTTCTTTCTTTTGTCCTTGCACACTCTCTCTCTCTTCCTCTCTCTCTATCTCTCTCGCTCTTCTCTCACACTCTCTCTCTCTCTCTCTCTCTCTTGCTCTCTCTCTCTCTCTGCTCGATCCATATTTAATCTAATTCTGGGTTTAAATTCAGTTATTTCTGCTGCATCATTTGCGGCCTTTTAATAGATCCTAAATTCTATCACGTTCTTCTACCACCGCGAGCAAATACACACACAGTTATGAGTTATGAATAATAGCTCCCGTTATTATCAGCCATCAATCAGTCGTCTGTGAGTACGTGGATCTACAGTAGCTGAACTGGGTGACAGAGGGTTGGGGGCCGGGGGCGGGGCTGTGCTGACGGGTGGAGCCTTGAATTATTGTGGATGGAGGTACATTTACACGTACATTTACATTCAGGGCATTTGGACAGATGCTTTTGTCCACAAGCGACTTATAATAAGTACATTTCTTGAAAGAGAGTGAAGCAACACTGTATGACGGGGTGCAGTAAGATTTGAGTATCACTCCCAATTGAGTGCTGGGACGTACGAGGAGCATATGTACAACCAGTAAGTGCTACAAGGATCCAAGACAGGGATGGGATTGGACCCCAGGTTGGAATAAGGGGGGAGTGGCTTAGGGAGGACGAGAGGGGAGGGGGAGGGCGAGTTAGCAGGATGTAGGCTGTGTTCTGTGGCCACATCATCCTCCTCTATGTACCGCAGGGCCGGACGGGCGCTAGGCAGGCAAGACAGGCAGGCAAGACAGGCAGACAGACAGACAGGCAAGGCAGGCAGACAGACAGACAGGCAGAGGCAGGCAGGGGGATGAGAAGAAGAAGAAGAAGAAGAAGAAGAAGGAAATACAAATACATTTTGCATTCCATCGTCTGTCTCCGCGTGTCTATAGGAACAACATTACACCGGTGAAAAGGACATGGGGGGGTGATTGTTTCTTTCTTTTTGTTGTATTTTTCATTCTTTTATTATTTTGTTTGTTCCGTGGTCTGTTCTCTTGTTTTTTGTTTTGGCCGTTTTTCACATAACCCGTTGGTTAGCCTACATCCAGAGGAATCGGGTTCTTTTTTGTCGCTCTCTCGCTGTGTGTGTGTGTGTGTGTGTGTGTGTGTGTGTGTGTGTGTGTGTGTGTGTGTGTGTGTGTGTGTGTGTGTGTGTGTGTGTGTGTGTGTGTGTGTGTGTGTGTGTGTGTGTGTGAGTCCTCTTGGCTAAGTGTTAAGTGTATAATCAGTGATCTCATGTCTCGATGAGCCTCTCCTCCTCTGCGGCACACAAAGGGACTGAACCACCGTGCCACTTACCCAGGGGACATGAATGAGCACACACACACACACACACACACACACACTGTCACATACACATGCACACACACACACACGCACACACTGTCACACACACACACACGCTGACACATGCAACACATGCAAACATGCACACACACACAGACTCACTGTCACACACACACACACACACACTTCCACTCATGTGGACACACACATGCACACGCACACACTCTTCAGCCTCCTCTCACCCGGGCTTTGAAGTTAAAATATTGATGAGGCCGCTTCTAAAGGCTCCATTGTGAGCGCGCT
>PIJE02001959.1:22018-25685 GCA_002895965.2 Coryphaenoides rupestris | reverse complement strand
AACCTGGTCAGAGGCATGGGGTGTGAGGGTGGAGGGGTGGGAGGGGTGGTGGGGGTGGAGGGGTGGTAGAGGGGTGGAGGGGTGGAGGGGTGGTAGGGGGGAGGGGACCTTGTGGAACACAGCCGCGATTGATATGTTTTTGTTAAGTACAAATATACATAGATATATGTGTGTTGGTATGGTTGCCTCATCAATACGTTGACGTAGAAGGTTATGAAGAAAGTGCATTATTGATTAAGCATCATTAACAGAGAGCGAGAGAAAGAGAGAGAGAGAGAGAGAGAGAGAGAGAGAGAGAGAGAGAGAGATAGTCAGCAATACAGAAAACGCTCACAAGAAACAGGGCTCCCATTTGCACTGCCTTAGATTCACTCTTGTTTGCATTTTCCCAGGCAACAGCGGCCTGTTGCACAGGCATCCCTTCTTGGTCTGAGATCGGTTGATGTAACCTTAATAGGCCTCAAGGTCAGGCCTTTACAAATAAGCAGGAAAACCCAATAACAGTCAGTCAGTCAGTCAGTCAGTCAGTCCTCCCTGTCCACTGCTGCGCGAGTTAATGCTTGCTTAAGTCCTATACATTGATGAAGAGGGCGAACCTGCGAGTGACGGACAGAACCTTCCCAAGGCATTGTGTGGCTGCTGACACCTGCCAAGCCCAGCAGCCATTAAAAACATATTTGTTCTGCTGTTTAAACACGAGGGTGGGGGGGGGGGGGTTCTGTGCACTGACACCAGTAGGATCCTACCGGGGTGTGTGGGTAACACGGGACCCCCACTCCCCGGGAGGCCAAGGTGGCTCCGGACCCCCGTGATGGACTGTGACAGATTGGGGTCAAGCTATTGCCAGGCTGGGTGGTGGCGTGCTGAGGGCCCCATGTTGAGGGCCCCATGCATGGTGGAGGCCCTCCTGGGTGCGTGTGACAGGGGGAATTGTAAAGTCTTGGAGAGGGGTCGTGACACCAAGGAGTTTGCCCAGCGCCCCGTTGTTGAGGAGAGAGGAGAGGAGAGAGGAGAGAGGGGAGAGAGGGGAGAGAGGGGAGAGGACAGAGGAGAGAGGAGATAGAGGAGAGAGAGGGGAGAGGAGAGGAGAGAGGGGAGAGGGGAGAGGAGAGAGGAGAGAGAGGGGAGAGAGGGGAGAGAGGGAGAGAGGAGAGAGGGGGGAGAGGAGAGAGGAGAGGCCCATTGACCGTCCCCTCATCATCTGTCATCTCTGAGCACCCTAACGAGGAACAGGTGCATTGTTTGTGTAACATGGGTTCTGGTGGCCAGCGCAGTTATCCATCCTCGTTTGGCGCTGTAGTCAGGTCAGGTGTGTTGCCAGTCGTCCATTGGTCAAGAGGCCCGTTGGTTCAAACATTTAGATGTATATTTAGGTTTGTTATAACAATGAGGTGTTCTTTCTTTTTATAAGCATGTGTATTTATTAATTTGCGCTGTCCCTCTCAAATTAACAAAATGAAACCTCTTGTTGTTGAGGATTGTTTTTTTCCTCAACGTTGCTGTGCAGGTAATGCTAAATCATGTTGCTTGTTATATTAAATGCCGTCTCTATCCGTAGCATTAGAGATGGCAGTTGCATCTTATTTAAGACACAAGGGCCTTGACTTTGTTTACCAGTAGCTCTCTGCAAGGCCAGCATACAGCTCTGAACGTGTCGTTAAAACAATTAGCTCGATTCTCGTCAGCCTGCTGCAAATCACTACACCCGTTAGACAGTGCTCTTATTGCCTTGAGGTTTTTATTCATTTCTGGGGAGCGTAGCGGGGGAAACATCCGCCTTTGCGCCGTGCTGCTCCCCCCGCCCCGGCCGGTGCATCGACCAGCTAGGGGCCCCCTGGCAGCGGCCCCTAGCTGGTCCCGCCTCGCAAAGCAGTACAAGCGCCGTTTGTGACTTCACTCTGGAAATGAAGATGGGATGTGTGGGTGGGGTGGTGGTGGTGGTGATGGTGGTGGTGATGGTGATGGGAGTCGGGGTAACAGAAGGGCTGTTTGTTTTAACCAATCCTCTCTCGGCGGGGTCAGACTTGGCTCGGCTGCTGAGGGCCTCTTTGTCCTCCGGATGTCTGAGCTCCTCACCCTATCTCTAAGGCTGAGCCCAGCCACCCTGCGGAGGAAACTCATTTCGGCCGCTTGTATCCGCGATCTCATTCTTTTGGTCACTACCCAAAGCTTGTGACCATAGGTGAGGGTTGGAACGTAGATGGACCTGTAAATCGAGAGCTTCGCCTTCCGGCTCAGCTCCCTCTTCACCAAACAAAACTAACTAACTTAATAACTCCACAACTAACCAATTAGTTAACTAAATACATCTAACTATAATAGAATGAGTCTCTCTCTGTATACTGTATGTATACTATATATGTGTGTGTGGGATGGGTGGTTCTTGAGAAAGCGACAAGCAGCAATACCGGATGCGCCTGTTCCGAACAGGCAAATGACTACTTATTAAATAATTGGACATTCCAATTAATAAATAGGCTACATCTTTATATTAGTCTTTATATTAATGTATTGTATATTTTGTAATGAATTTCTAAGATACTGGATGGTACTGGATGACCAGCTGTCCTGCAACGCCAACATTACCTCTGTGGCCCGATCTTGTAGAATTGCTCTCTACAACATCCGCAAGATCCGGCCCTTCCTCACACGTGAAGCAGCGCAGATCCTGGTCCAAGCGCTCGTTATCACTCGTCTCGACTACTGCAACTCTCTCCTGGCTGGACTCCCCGCCTCAACAATCAAGCCCTTACAACGCATCCAGAACGCAGCAGCACGCCTCGTGTTCAACCTACCTAAATTCTCCCATGTAACCCCCCTCTTCCGCAACCTCCACTGGCTCCCGGTAATCGCTCGCATTCGATTCAAGACACTGGTACTGACTTTCATGGCTGTCAACGGAACCGCCCCTACCTACCTCCAAAAATTAGTCCGACCCTACGCCCCAGCCCGAGCACTCTGCTCGGCAACTTCTGCCAAACGACTGGTACCGCCTTCACTAAAAACAGCCAAACATCGCTCTTCCAAGTCCCAACTCTTCACGGTTCTGGCTCCTCAGTGGTGGAATGAGCTCCCGGCTCATGTCAGGACGGCCGAGTCGCTCGCCAGCTTCCGCAAGAGACTCAAGACCCACCTGTTCAGAGTTCACCTGGACTCTACATAACCCCCCTCCTTAACAAGAGACTCAAGACCCACCTGTTCAGAGTTCACCTGGACTCTACATAACCCCCCTCCTTAACAAGAGACTCAAGACCCACCTGTTCAGAGTTCACCTGGACTCTACATAACCCCCCTCCTTAACAAGAGACTCAAGACCCATGTATCATTATTAATCATAATAAATTAATAATATAATATAATATATAATATATATATATAATATAATACAAATATATATAATATGATATAATATAATAAAATATATAATATAATCAATATATAATATAATATATAAACATATATATATTATAATAAATTAATATAAAATATATATATATATAGATATATATATATATCAATATAAAATATATAATATATATATATATATAATATAAATAATATATATATAATATATATAATATAGTATATATAATAATAAGATATATAATATATATAATATATATAATATATATAATGATATATATATATAATATAAATATAATATATA
>PIJE02001959.1:7018-19518 GCA_002895965.2 Coryphaenoides rupestris | reverse complement strand
TAATAATATAAATATAATAATATAACATAAATATAAATATATAATAAATATAAATAATAAAATATAAATATATAATAAATATAATATAATATAAAATAATATAATATAATATAATATAATATAATATAATAATATAATATAATATAATATAATATAATATAAAATAATATAATATAATATAATTATAATATAATATAATATAATATAAATAATATAAATATAATATAAAATATAATAAATATAACATATAAAATATAATAAATATAACATATAAAATATAATAAATATAACATATTAAATATAATAAATATAACATATAAAATATAATAAATATAACATATTAAATATAATAAATATAACATATATAAAATATAATAAATATAACATATAAAATATAATAAATATAACATATAAAATATAATAAATATAACATATAAAAAATATAATAAATAATCATACATAATAATATAATAATATATAATATAATAATATATAATAATATAATACATAATAATAATATAAATAAATAATATAAATATATAATAAACATAATAATAATAATAAAATAACATATATAAAAATACATAATAATAAATATATAATAATATATAAAATATAATAAATATAACATATATAAAATATAATAAATATAACATATCAAATATAATAAATATAACATATCAAATATAATAAATATAACATATCAAATATAATAAATATAACATATCAAATATAATAAATATAACATATATAAAATATAATAAATATAACATATAAAATATAATAAATATAACATATCAAATATAATAAATATAACATATATAAAATATAATAAATATAACATATATAAAATATAATAAATATAACATATAAAATATAATAAATATAACATATAAAATATAATAAATATAACATATATAAAATATAATAAATATAACATATAAATATAATAAATATAACATATATAAAATATAATAAATATAACATATAAAATATAATAAATATAACATATAAAATATAATAAATATAACATATATAAAATATAATAAATATAACATATAAAATATAATAAATATAACATATAAAATATAATAAATATAACATATATAAAATATAATAAATATAACATATATAAAATATAATAAATATAACATATATAAAATATAATAAATATAACATATAAAATATAATAAATATAACATATCAAATATAATAAATATAACATATAAAATATAATAAATATAACATATAAATATAATAAATATAACATATATAAATATATACAATAAAATATAATATGATATATATATATATAACATATATATATATACAAATATAATAATATATAACATAATGATATATATACAGTATAACATATATGATATATATACAGTATAACATATAATATGATATATATACAGTATAACATATAATATGATATATATACAGTATAACATATATGATATATATACAGTATAACATATAATATATATATATACAGTATAACATATAATATGATATATATACAGTATAACATATAATATGATATATATACAGTATAACATATAATATGATATATATACAGTATAACATATCATAATATATATATACAGTATAACATATAATATGATATATATACAGTATAACATATAATATAATATATATACAGTATAACATATAATATGATATATATACAGTATAACATATAATATAATATATATACAGTATAACATATAATATGATATATATACAGTATAACATATAATATAATATATATACAGTATAACATATAATATGATATATATACAGTATAACATATAATATAATATATATACAGTATAACATATATATAATATATATACAGTATAACATATAATATAATATATATACAATATAATATAATATACAATATAATATATATAATATACTATAATATAATATAATACTACAATATAATATAATATAATATACTACAATATAATATAATACTACAATATAATATAATATAATATAATATAATATAATATACTACAATATAATATAATACTACAATATAATATAATATAATATAATATAATATAATATAATATAATATAAATATAATATAATATAATATATATAATATAATATATATAATATAATACAATATAATATAATATACAATATAATATATATATATTATACAATATAAATTATATAATACTACAATATAATATATAGACATGATACCCATCCAAGTGTAATAGTAATTAAATCTATATTATCATGTAATATAAATATATAAAAATATTTACATAATCATATATTAAATTCAAAATGTATATATAAATATTATTACTACAAACTCATATTCACACAAATATAATACATAATATAATAAATAATAATATAAATATATATAATATATAAATAATATAATATATATAATATATAATTAATATATAATATATATAATATATAATATTATTAATATATAATATATAATTTAATAATATTAAATATATATTAATATTATATATTAATATATAATATTATATAATAATATTAATATTAATATATAATATTATATATTAATATAATAATATTAATATAATATTATATATTAATATTATATATTAATATATATATAATTAATATATTAAATATAATATTCAACAAGTTCACCCTGGTAATGAACGTCTTCACTGTCATTCAGCCAATTCTATTCTATTCCCATTCTGTCTATTACATTTTTCATATGAATATTGGTCTGATGGGTAATCTGCTTGACTACCATAATGTCTCTTCTAATCCACATAATGCCTCCCCATACCACAATATATATATCATATTTATATAATAAATATAAAAAATTGTAACGAAAAAGAATATACATACAGTATATAAAATAAAACAATATAAAAATAATATAAATACAATAATATAATAATAATAATATAATAATAATAATAAATAATAATATAAATAATAATATAAAATAATAATAATATATATAATAATAAATAATAATAATAATAATAAATAATAATAATAATAAAAATACAATAATATATAATAATAATAATATTATAAATAATAATAATAATATAAATATAAATAATAATACAATAATAATATAATAATACAAATAATAATAATAATAATAATAATAATATATAATAAATATATAATAATAATAATAAATAATATAATATATATATATAATATATAATATATAATATAATAATATAATAATATATATATAGAGAGAGATATATAGATAGATATAGTATATATATATATAGATAGATATAATCTATATATCTATATATATCTATATCTATCTATATCATATAAGATATAGATAGATATATATATAGATATAAAGATATATATCATATTCATCTATATATATATATATCTATATATAAATAAATAATCCATTATAAGTAATAAGATCAAGAGTATAAAACATATTCCCAGTAGTCGTATAAATAGATATAGACTATAAAATAGTGCAAACCAGTACCAAGTGTCGGGTTGGATCTAAGCAGGTATATTATAGATTTGCTGCTGCCACGTTCCAATTCTCTATAATTTACCAAGAATAATAAATATAACTTAAAATATGTCTAATGTAAGTTCCTATTCCATAACCCTATTCAAATGTATAAAACCTCCTTTATAAAAATCAATCACAATCCATACTAAGAAGCAGGTCATATTTCTTCTATCTTGCCAGACCCTCAATAAATATAATTTAATCTACCATACACATTAAATCATCACTCACAACTCCTTTTACTAATATACATAAGTATAATTACCAATCTAATTACTCCCCCTAATATCCATAATAATAATACAAAACTATCTATCACCACCCAATCTACTACTACTATTTTTCATTCAAACCATACCCACTACTCCGTACAACATTCATTATACTTCACTTTCATAATAATAATAGCACTGTTACTTAATGCATGCATCTTCTTCACTCCACTAGTATTTCATCATATATAACATACTCTTCCCCTAATATTACTTTACTTAACTTCCAAACCCTCATTATAATTATCTATATATATATATATACTTATCTATCTATAATACTTTATCTTCTGATAACAAATAATATCATTAGATAATCAACTAACTTTTATTATATACATTATTACTCATATATAATTATATTCCACTAACATATTCACAATATTTAATATTATCCATTATCTTAATCCATACTTATATTTTATTAAATATTATTTATCTAAATATAGTTTTTCATATACATCCAATCATACATAAAAATAAGACCTCCATACCAATAAAATCCATACACTATCTAAATATATAACTAATTACAAACATAACTATCATAATCAATTCCCACTTTATTAATACTCTATATCTCCCATTCATATAATATAACAATATCCCATTAATATTAATATAACAGATACATAATAAATGATTATAATACCTTCAATCTCCTCTTAATTCCACTCCCTCACCCTCATCCCTAAATCATATATATCAAATATATATAATATATCATATAATATATAATATATAATATATAATATACATATATATAATATAATATAATATAAATATATATATAATATAACATATAAATATAAATTAATATATAAATATATACATATAATATAATAATATATACATATAATAAATATAAATATATATAATATATATATATAATATAATATATATATAATATATAATATATATATATAATATATATATATATATAATATAATATAATATATAATATATATATATTATAAATATATATATACAATACATATATATATATATAATATAATATATAATATAATATATATACTATATATATACTGTATAACGCCCTCCTCCCTCTCCCCCCCTCCTCTCTCCCCTCTCTCTCTCCCCTCTCTCTATCCCCCTCACTCTCTCCCCCCACTCTCTCCCTCTCTCTCCCCCTCCTCTCCTCCTCTCCCCCACACTCTCCCCCCTCCCCCCCCCTACCTCCCCCCCTCCCACCCCTCCCCTCTTCTTCTCCCTCCCTCTCTCTCCCTTCCTCCCTCTCCTCTCTCCCTCTCTCTCTTCCCCCTCTCTCTCCCCTCTCCTCCCCATCCCGTGAGCCAGCTGGTTGGCGGGGCAGTTTCGACCTGGAGATGAACTTCATCATCCAGGAGGCGGAGAGCATCGGCTGCATGGTGGAGCTGCTGTCCCACTGCCAGGTCACCTGCCAGGCGGAGATCTGGAGCATGTTCACCGCCGTCCTGCGCAAGAGCGTCCGCAACCTGCAGACCAGCACCGAGGTGGGGCTGATCCAGCAGGTGCTGCTCAGCATGGGCACCGTGGACGACATGATCGCCGGTGGTGTGTGTCTCTCTCTCTGTGTGTGTGTGTGTGTGTGTGTGTGTGTGTGTGTGTGTGTGTGTGTGTGTGTGTGTGTGTGTGTGTGTGTGTGTGTGTGTGTGTGTGTGTGTGTGTGTGTCTGTGTGTCTGTGTGTGTGTGTGTTGATTTACATGTAAATACAGGTCTCTAAAGTGGACATGGATGGTCCTAAACATTAAACTATGTTATTAATTAGTCACATAGCGGACACTCGTAATGGAAGCATCTCAAGTAATTCCATATTCCAAACATAAAATCCAGTCCATTTGAATCCTGCAGACCTTTGGACTGGGAGCCGAAAATTGCCATTTACAATTCTTCCAATTCTTCCCCCATCATAAGTAACCCCTATTTTCAAAATACCTCACTTAAAGGCCAAGCAACAAATTGAAATGTCGCCAACAACAAATTGGACGTTTCTTAGGACGGATCACTCTGGGATTCGTCAACCTGGACCCTATTTTCCCATCATTTTTGGTCTAACTCAGTGTTTCCCAAACTATGGGTCCCGACCCAAATTGGGTCGCGGCCCCGTTGGGAGTGGGTCGCCAATTTAGATGTCATGGCGTACGCATTATGTATTTTTGTATGTTTGGATCCCAGGGAGACACCAAATGTATCTTTTGGGTCCCAAGATGCAAAGGTTTGGGAACCCCTGGTCTAACGGACTAATGGCGACAACATTTTGTAAAAATTGGTCCAGTGTTGAGTGGGAATGCAGTCGTGAAACGTCTGCATGCAAACCCTTTGGGGCCATTGTGCCCGTCACTGAACGTCCGCTAAAGTGCTTGCTTTTGTCACTGACGGGCTCCAAGAAGTGTTATGGAAAGGATCCCTACAGAGAAATAAAAAAATGTTCTTGACCTTTGGCTTGATCTGGTCTTTTTGTGTCGCTCAAGGTGAAGTCTTGCTCTGAAGTGTCATGGAATCTCACATTGTTGAAATCATGACTTTTTGAAAGTGTTTTGGTTAACGCTAACACTGAGCTAGCTTTCTGTAGTCCAACACAACAAACTCTTACAGACACTCCTCTCTCCAACACTCACTCATGTTTCCGTCGTCATCATCAGTGAGATTTCAGAGCGATTCATCAGCTTGACCAAGTCTTGGTCAGACACAATAACAAACAGATCAAGCACTTTTAGTTTATGTTACAATGCCAGACGTTTCGTGGCGGAAGTTGTTCAATGTTGGAAAAACTTCAAAAATTGTCATCCGTAGACTCAAAACGATGAGAAAATGTGGTCCGGGTTGACAAATCCCAAAGTTATTCTTTAATACACACAAACACTGGCCTAACCCGAGCCGTCACAAAACATGACTAATGCAGACCTATCAGGGCAGCACACGGAGATGTATTGGCACAGCTCTGCTCATGGGCTGATCGTGTGTTAGCGCCCCAGAGACCTCCGCTGTGTTATCTCAGAGCCTTCCAGCCGCGTTGCCAGCCGAGAGATAGACTCACCCGACCCGACCGGGGATGAGCTCGATTGTAAAACAGAGCATCCCTCCACGTCTCTGTAGTAGTAGGACGAGCGGCGGTGAGCCTGACTTAACATTCATGATTCAACGCACAAATTGATCCGCTCTCCCACCAGCCCAGTGAACGCTCTCGGGCCACCTGCTTCTTTTTTTTTATTAACTTCTTTTCGCGCAAGGAAATGTGTCGCTCTCTCTCTCGCTGTGCACAGCGCCGGCGTCGGTGTGACCGCTTTCTCTCTCTCTCACCCTCCCTAATACACCACGAGCACCGCTGTGCCGCTAACAGAGCCTTCTTTAGAGACAACCTCACCGGCACGGACAGATCCATACATAAACCGCAGCTCCCCGGACAGGCTTTGAAATATGGGGCCGTAGACTCTCTCCCGGTGTGCTTCCTCGCGGCCCGAAATACACAAGACACAGGCGTCCGCCGTAGACTGCCCACCGCCCAGCGCCTCCGTTCTAATAATATTTGCACTTTGGCTGGTCTACATTTACCTTTTACATTCAGGGCATTTGGCAGACGTGCTTAGTTTTTGTCCGAGTGGCTTACGATAAGTACTGTACATTTGTCCAAGGAGAGTGAAACAATATAATGCTGACGGTGCAGTAGTATTTCAATAGAACAACTTTCAAGCGCTTCATAATTGCTTGGTTAACCCTTGCTGGTGAACAGACGGTCTGATGGTCTAATTAGTTTTCTCTCTGTGCGCACAGCTACGTGGCCCTCAAACAGATCAAACCTCATGGAAATGTGAAGAGAAATGAGTACAAATGACTAATTGTTTAAATAAGTACCTTTGTACCGGAGGCGATGCACCGCAGCAGAGCAAGCTTGTGGGTGTTTTTACATGGCACATTAAAATGAATCAATCAAATCAATGTGTAAGCAATGATCCTGTCGTTAAAACGGTCTCGTTCATTAATTCAGTGCCAGTTAATACAGCCGACACTTCCAAACCCCCGCATAGACAACATCTGCATTATCACTCGGCAAAACTCAAGATGCGCATGGTGAAGCCGATCATCTGTGTTTAAAATCCTCTGCAATGGCACGCGACCACGCGCCGCAAAGACCGAGAGTAAAAAAAAACCCGCCCGCTCCGCCTCTGTCCGTGTTGCAGGTGTTTCGGGTCCTTGACGAGCCCTGCCTTCTGCTCAGAAGAACCCTGTATCGCCCGCCGGACGGACGGCAGCTCATAAAACACAGCGGGGGGAAAGTGTCTATCCCCACAAATTGTCCATCTCCATCGGGGAGGAAATGGCCCTTTTATGAGCCGGCGTCCCGTCACGTCCTCTGTGCCGGGGACCTGATGCTGAGCGCCGTGTCGTCTGGCCAGGCCCTGCCGCCGCCGCCGCGGGGGGCTACAAATGATCCGTGTGGAGTGGACAGGGAAAGTCAATGAAAGTCAATGTGCCGAGGAGGGCCACGTTGTGTGAGAGTCCGCAGTGGACATGGAGTTTTGTGGCTGAATGCTGAGACAAGAAATGAGTGTCGGCACTGGTCATTTCTGGTCCCAGTATAGCAATATTTTATTAGTATTTAGAATTAGCTTTTACATTCAACCGCATTTGCGGAAAAAAAAACCCTCAGGAAATATCACGTTAGGCTAATATGAAGTCTCAACTGACTCACTGAGAAAAAAACATGTCTCATTTCAAGTTTAATAAAGTGATCAAGAACAGCGTATCCTAATGGCAGATTTTTTGATCAATGATCAGATATGAGACAATGTCATACACACACCATAGATTCATCACTAATGTCCCAGAAAAGGTTCTGAATCAATTACATTTGGAAGTCCAAACACAGGGGTCTAATTTTGACTGGCTCAAAGGTTCTTTATGTTATCAGGAATATTACCCCGCAGAATGAACATTGTGGAGCGTACACGCCAGGGACATTACTAATGGTAATGGACTGCATTCATATAGCGCTCTTCAGACCTCTGGCCACAAAGCCTTTTACAATTAGTGCCTCACAGTCACCCATCACCCATACACACATTCATACTCCAACGGCGGTGTCAGCACATCGGAGGGCGGTTAGGGTTAGCTAGTCTTGCTCAGGGTCACCTCGACACTTCCAACGTGGTTTTTATAAGTAATGTGGCCCAACTGAAGTACACGAGGCAAATTTACCACAGCGCCCTCTGTTAGAGGATACAGCTACACAGGTCTCCAATGTCTCTAATTGGCTTTATCTCTTCTGATTCTCTCTCTCTCCCCCATGTCTCCCTCTATGTCTCTCTCCCTCTCCCCAGACCTGCTGGTGGACATGCTGGGGTGATGGCCAGCTACAGCATCACAGTGAAGGAGCTCAAGCTGCTCTTCAGCATGCTGAGAGGGGACAACGGTGTCTGGGTGAGTCCACTCTGTCTGTGTGCGTGGTGTGTGTGTGTGTGTGTGTGTGTGTGTGTGTGTGTGTGTGTGTGTGTGTGTGTGTGTGTGTGTGTGTGTGTGTGTGTGTGTGTGTGTGTGTGTGTGTATATCACAGGGTATATATTTCAGTTGGCAGGTTTGGTTTATGCCATGTTTGATGGCCGCCCTCCCACGGACGCCACAATAACTTTGGTCCCTGACACTGTGTTTATGTTCGGTCCATCTTGTGTCAATGTGTGTGTTTCTCCTATGGAGTATAATATGGAGTATACTATAATGTATTGTAGCAATATGCCGTTATTTTGATAATAAAAAACGAACCCGCCCCAGTAGGGATGCACCAGTGTGTACAGACACACTATCTCTCTTGGCCGGTCATTTAAAAAATCACAGATAGTTCATTCCAAAAGGCATGGTTGATCCCTCTGCCAAGGTGCTTGTATTTTCTTGTAAACGGCTGTACTACACTGACCGTCTGTCTCGAGCAACATTAAAGAAATTGTGTTCCAGAGCTTGTGATGGCCAAGTAGCCGTCTCCCATGTCTTGAGGCCGTGCCAAGCCCAACAGTCATGTGGAAACCTTGAGGAGTGCTCACTACATGTTGCTGTGATGTTGTTTTGGACATTGTTCATTCACTTACTCGCTTGTACTTGGTATTTGGTTATTTTATGTATTAATAGTCCCGGGGTACATTTCCTGTGCTGTCTCTTTTTGGCCAATTAAGCTAGCATTTCATGGCAGCGTATGCACCCGTTTATTATTCAAATACATATTATTATTTTTTATTCAGAATGCGTAGTGGATAGCACTGATAGCAGACAATGTTTGGAAGGAACAGCAAGAAAATGCGACCATGCAAATCAAATTATCACGAAGAAGTCGAAGAACCGGCAGTTTGCATGACTGAGTGAGAAACGGTGGAGGAGGTATTTCAATGTGTGACAAAAAGAGATGAGTAAAGTACATTTAGTCTCAAGTAAGCAGAGAACTGCTGCTGAGATGATTTGGAGCAAGAGAGAGAGAGAAAGACTGTCAATCACCTGTCAACCCCCCCTTTTATTTAGTTGGTTTTTTTGTATTATTAATTTTTTTCCCCATTTGTTATAATTTTTTGTATTTTATTTTTGTATTTTTTGTATTTTTGTATTTTTTATATATTTTTTAATATAATTTTTTTTTATATTACATTTCTTTAAGTTGACTTACTTACCTGTATATATTTACTATATTTAGTATATTTTAGAAACTCATGTTTATACATTTGATTGCAATATTTCAGCATCGTTTACATATTGCTTTGTTATAGAATTTCTGCAATTGTACATTTGCAAAACGACAATTGTAAATTTGATTTGTTTTGTTTTAGTTTTTAATTGCCACTCACTTCGGCAATGTAAATGTACGTTTCCCATGCCGATAACGCTCTTTAAATTGAATTGAATTGAGACAGAGACAGAGAGAGGCAGACAGGGAGAGGGAGAGGGGGGGAGGGTGAGAGAGAGAGACAGCTATTCAGGTATTTCACGACCCCACTCAGCCAGGCATGTGAGACAAAAGGACGGCAACCAATCAAGGACAAAATAGGAGCCACGCTGACCTGTAATTACAACGGAAAGCATGGCAGCAACGACATTGCATAACAAGCCGGACTTATAGAAAAGAGCAGCAAACGGAGAGTTTAGAGCAGACGTGTGTACGTATTAATCATCCATCGGTTGAATTGGTGACAGCTAAATATTGAGTGTCTGAGATTTGGAGTCGTTTTCCACTGGGGAGTGGAATGGGTGTGTGTGTGTGTGTGTGTGTGTGATAATGTGTTGTGTTGGCAGAATCGTTGCCTTCCACAGACACTTAACGACCAAAACAGTTACATTCATCTTCATCTATCGTTAGGTGTGTGTGTGTGTGTGTGTGTGTGTGTGTGTGTGTGTGGTCTCTCATCACGTTTTCTAAATTTGAAAATGGGTCTAGTGTGTGCCAGGAATAAATGAGCTAGCATTAAACCTTGGTCAAGTTCAACCGGGTTCAAGGTTCGAACCGTTTAAACCCGGGTTCGAGTGTTTGACCCGGAACAGCAGTTGTTGTGACGATGACATTGGAAGCGGTTGCAGTGTTTTTTCCAGTGTGTGTGTGTGTGTGTGTGTGTGTGTGTGTGTGTGTCTGTAGGCTTGATCTAAGTCAAATGTCTACAACCAAAAACAGGTCCATGCGTCACTTCGCCCCACTTCCACAGGTTTTGACTGCCAAGCGATGGATTTTGTTCTGTAAAACCATCAACACCGTTACCTGCACCAGGATCAGGTGCTTGATTGCAGCATCATCACCCGTCCATTTGTCCAATGACCTTCTATCGTTGTTTCTTTCTTTACCTCCCCTTCTCTCTCTCTCTCTCTCTTTCCCATCCTGTCCATCCCATCTCTACTTCACCACCAGCACTCTCCAGGGACAGTTCAATTAACGGTTGCCATGGCATCCATCATTTGTTGCCGGGGTGGGCGGCGCTGATAGAAGACTTATTGATCTTGTAGATCTGTGGCCGAGCCAAGATGTTGGGCTGTGGGGAGTGGGGGGGGGGGGGTTGTGTGTCTTTTCTTTTTTTACAGGTTCTCTCTGCTGTTATAACCCACACTGTCATAAATAACTTGATTCTGTGCTTCCTTCCGTCCTTCCGTCCGGCTTTCCTCTCCTCCTCCCCTCTCCTCCCCTCCTCCAGCCCAGACATGCCATCAAGCTGCTGTCTGTTTTGAACCAGATGCCCCAGAGACACGGTCCAGACACCTTCTTTAACTTCCCAGGGAGAAGTGCAGCGGTAACACGCACACACGCACGCACACACACACACACACACACGCACACACACACACACGCACACATGCACATGCATTACACACACACACACACAAATGGGTACAAAGTGACACACATACACGCACACATGCACATGCATTAAACAAAAAAACGTCTTTCAGGCTTAATGGCATTGACTCACTTTGCCGTTCCAAATTACCGCCCAAGCAGCACTGAGCAATGATTCAAATTGTTAAAAGGAGGGAACTATTGATTGGAGGCACGTTGACTGTGGCTTTGTCATCTGTATTGTGGACACTCTCTTCCAGGCTATCGCGTTGCCACCGATCGCTAAATGGCCTTACCAGAATGGATTCACCCTCAACACCTGGTTCAGACAAGACCCGCTCAACAACATCAACGTGGACAAAGACAAGCCCTATCTCTATTGGTAAGCAGGCA
>PIJE02001958.1:73763-91301 GCA_002895965.2 Coryphaenoides rupestris | reverse complement strand
GGCGCGACGAGCTGTCGTTCGAGGTATCGTCCCCGGACGGACTCCACCGCTGCCACCCGTTGTTGTGTCTGTGTTGTGTCTCGTGCCACCGAGTCTGTCACGTCACTACAGGGCTGGATGATATGATCCTGTGTCATTATGATCCCTATTCCTCTGAACAGAACTGAACATCTGTGGCCGTAAGATCTTGTGCGTTTGTAATCTGCGTTGTGAATATTTGGCCGACGTCTGTGTGAACAGGTTGACCATCCGTGCATATATTTCCAAAACTGAATACGTAAATTGACAATCCGTGTGAGTAAATATAAGATAAATATAAATATAAGAATGACACAAAAACACAACAAACGTAGGGATTAAACGTGTATAAAGGCACGGGGGGGATCATGGTCTTGAGAACCTTGGAGCAACACACAACCACTGGTCTGCTAGTCTGCTGGCAGGCTTCAGAGAGTCTGCTGCTGGGGGGTTTGGAGACCCGCTCAGGTGATGATGTTTGTCTGAAAAGGAGCAGAGGCAGCAGTAGCACCACCTGGTGGCAGAACCCCAAGATTGAGGTTGACAGTAAGACATCAGCACTAGAACTTCAATTTGTGGAAGCTGTTTTATCGTGACAGACGTGCACATTTACACACGGATCGTCGAGCGGTTCACACCGACAATATCGAGACAAAGCCAAATGTTTGTCAAACCCCATGAGGTTCGGAGTGAAGGCCTGAGCCGGGACGAGCCGCCGATGGGATAGGACGTTCCGAAGGCCGAGCTAAGCCGTTGCCAGATTGGTTGCCTTGACCACAGGAAAATATGAAAATATTATGTCAGGGCCACACGTGTCAGGATTTGCGCCACGGTGTTGGCGAGAGAGGCGTATTCTAGTGGTTGTTGGGGCTGTGCAGTGCATGCCGAGGCTAGCGGCAATACACCCGAGTAATATTCATGTATTCTCGTGTATGTCTCTCGCTCTCTCTCTCTCTGTGTCTCTCTCTCTCTCTCTCTCTCTGTGCAGGTGGGTGACATCGTGTCAGTCATCGACATGCCCCCCAAGGAGGACACCACCTGGTGGAGGGGCAAACATGGCTTCCAGGTGGGTTGTCAGGGAAAACGTCACCCTTGTGCGGGATGATTTACCGTTTGAGTTTTAGCCACTGCGGCGGCGACAAGGACACTCCACCCGATTTAATTTTATTCACACAGACACAGTAAAATTATATTTTGTCTGCGAGGGGAGGAGTTATTGTGGAGCACATCTCTCTTTTTTAAGTACGTCTGCCCCGCAAAGCAGTCAAAGGATCGGCCGCTCGGTACGTCCTGCTGGTGTGAAGCTCGTTATCCAGACGCTCCACATGAAACGAGACGCTCTGTTTACACCCGGCGCCAACTGTGCCCATCGGGACGGCTGCCGATGTCTGCTGTGGAATCACCAGCATCAGCCATCTCCCCCCCCCCCCCCCCCCCCCCCCCCCCCACCCGACCTCACATCCCCTTGGAAGTACTTGAATCACACAGACAGACACCCAATGGGATACTAGCCGGACCAATCCTACTTAGAATCCCCTCTTTCTTCTGGTACGCCGTAGGAATGTGGTGAAAATAGTTTTGTCTAGGAATAAGGATTCATATTGCTTCCACAATACTTTGCCTTCCACAAAACATGCAAAATAAAGGAAATAGGAAAGAAATCCTAAGTCCATTTTAAAAACGCACAAACCTCAATCTTATCTTGGCCAAATAATGGTGGCTGTACGACAGCAGGCCTCAATATAATGTATTCAGCAATAAATAGTCCATTTGCATCAACTGTCTTCTGTTCTGTTCGTCAAAACAAGAGTGGGCGGACCCCTTAGAACTCCAACGTTAAAGCACACAAAATATAAAATCACACAAAGAAAATCATCACATCGTCTCGGCACTTAAAGGTCATTGTAATATCTTAATCCGAGGGGTCCCTCTCGATTTGACCCTCGACCCTCGGCACCGGGACCCCTCTGGTGAACTTGAGTGCTATCGCAGGCTGCAGACGGTTGTGTTTATCTCTCCATCTGGCTATCTCTGGCCTCTGGCTCTCTGCCCTCCATCAGATGGGTTATTGCTGCCCCCCACAGGGCCTGGTGTCCAGCGCATCACGTCTAATAACCCAGAAGTGTTGTAGAAGAAGAAGCCTGCTGGAGGTCTCGTGGTGGGGCAGCCTCTCCTCGCTCTGACTCACATGAACTCGAGCCACCGGCGCCTTGAAAGCCTTCATCTTTCTGTGTGTGTGTGTGTGTGTGTGTGTGTGTGTGTGTGTGTGTGTGTGTGTGTGTGTGGGTGGGTGGGTGGGTGGGTGGGTGGGTGGGTTTTGTGTGACCACACCAGAGCAGGCTGCTGTACCATCTTGCTTGCTCTCTCTCTTTTTTCTCTCTCTCTCTCGCTCTCGCCTCTCTTCTCTCGGCACTCGGCACTTCGCCCTCGCACTCTCTCTCTGGCTGTCGACCCTCTCTCTCTCCACCGGGAGCAGCCAGCCAGCTAGTTGGCCAGCGCCACCATTCAAGCATGTGTGTGTGTATGTTTATGTGAGCGGGTCAGTCAGACGTTGGCGCCGTCCGTCCGTCTGTCCATCTGTCCTGTTCTTCAAGGCTTAGCATAGCGCGTAGCTCTATCGCTAGCAACGCTGCTTCAGACATGCCGCTGTAGAGCGAGGGGGGCCGGGGGGGCGGGGGGGGGTGTGCGTGGGGTGGGAGGCGTAAATGAAGCGATGGACTTACTGGGGATGAAAAGGAGAAGAGATCAAATCGCATCAAAGAAAGGCGGCGGCTTAGAAGTGCCCAGAGAGAGAGGACAGGGGGTTTGGGTGTGGGTTTATTACACATTATTACCATTGCCAACTAGTTCTGTTTCCTGAATATCTTACCTACCTGTTTCCTTAGGCTTAGTCACTGTAAATTTGTAAATGTATTATCTATTATTTATTATTCTATTGTTATTCTTATGTTGTTGGTATTTTGAGCAACCTCTGGCACAAGAATTTACTTTGGGATTAATAAAGTTCTATCTTATCTCTTATTCGGGAAAGTGTGTTGCTGTGTAGATTTAACGTTATTATAGAGCTGCAGCTGCTCTGCTCTATAATATGCTAATGCGGGCAGGGGAAGGCCACATGTATTCGGCAGTACTGTTCATAATTCACTGTATAATCCTGGCCAATTGTATTATGTTAATTGTACTCTACAAAAAAAAACCACCCAAAAAACAAGGAAAGTACCTCGGGTAAAGTTCCCGTTAGCATACAGCGACACAGAAGCACATGCACGCACAAGCGCACACACACACACACACACACACACACACACACACACACACACACGCAGACATACACGCACGCAGACATACACGCACGCACGCACGCAGACACACATTTGCACGCCCATGAGTCATCTTCACGCTGCTTGATGAAGAGTTTGAAAGGCCCTTAATAGCTTTTCATGCGCACGCTGTCAGTATCCGTGTCACATGACGTCCTCACCCCCCCCCCCACCCCCTCCACCTCAAAACGCAGGCTTCTACTAAATGCACTCCAAGTCCCGACTCACCAGTAAAAGGCCACTTACTTCTCGTCCGATGCTTGAGCGGTTTAAATGGCTCCCCCGCCCCCAGGAGCCCTCGGCGACGCCCCCTTTCAGAGCACGTGGGGCTCTCGGTGTTAGCATGGGCCGCCGCGCTCCGCACAGATGAGGCGGTGTGTTGAGTAGCACTCATCCCCGCACTTGTAATCTAAAAAGTGATGTTCTCCCTTACTCTCCATCTCTCTCTCTCCCTCCCCCTATCTCCCCTCTCTCTCTCGCTCTCGCTCTCTCTCTCACCCTCACCCCAGGTTGGCTTCTTTCCCAGCGAGTGTGTGGAAGCTGATAAACGATAAAGTACCCCAGTCTGTGACCAACGCCGTGCCAAAGCCAGGTACCCCCCCCCTCTCCCTGGGCTTCTGATGCAACCCTCTCGTGTGTGTGTGTGTGTGTGTGTGTGTGTGTGTGTGTGTGTGTGTGTGTGTGTGTGTGTGTGTGTGGTGTGTGTGTGTGTGTGTGTGTGTGTGTGTGTGTGTGTGTGTGTGTTGTGTGTGTGTGTGTGTGTGGGTGTGCGCGCTGAGATCGGCCCTCGTCCTTATCGGTGAATATCATGTACTGATACGGGCACATTTCAGCCAATGAGCAGCCTTGATGTGTGGTGTGTGCACGAATGACAAACGCACACGTCAGATAACATGACTAGTATTACAACAGAGAAGTATTTTAGTTATTTTTTTAGGGAAGTGTGTATATTTGAAAGCTTCACTGAACGCTTTGTTCCAAAGCGCCATTGAAATCCCCTCGTCGCAGCTAACAAACGAAAGGAGGAAACATGCAATCATTTACTTAAGCAAATTGTTCTTTTAACTGCAGGGCGGGATGTTTTATTCACTGTAAGCACGCAGATCAACCGTGTCAAGAGTCAAGCGGCATCGAATATGTGACCGTATCCCTGGTTGTGAAAACTGAGTCATACTAATAATATTCATAATAATAATGCCGCCATAAATCTCGTCAACAACGGTTCAAACCACAGGCCGCCACTTGAACCCTTTCCCCTCGTCCCCTGGTCCCTCGTCCCTCGCACACGATGCGATTAATCCCCAGAACCAATCGCCAGCCCCTGCATTCACGCTGGGCTCCAGCAAGCCCCTCCTGAGTCCAGAAGTAGTGAGTCACGGACTTCATGACTCACACACCACACGCACACACACACACACACACAGCTCCTCCTTCACGCAGGACTCGGCGCTGAGGAGTCGGGGCCCGGCCGCTGTTTGCTCTTGTCTTCTTGAAGCAATGAAGATTAGTCAATTAAAAGAGAATTCAAAACACCTCCTCCTCCTCCTCCCAGGGTCTCTTGACCTCCAACGAACTAGAAAAGTGGAAAAGTGATGACAGGATGCAAAGAAAAACACCAAGATATGCAAAAGTCAAATGAGCCTCAGTAAGCCACAATTCTGGGGGTGGTGGGGGGGGGGGGGGTTATAAGAGGTTTCAGATGCGTTTCCCGGTGCTGTTGGATCACATGTGGATCACTCCCAAAGCGAACAGAACTTTTTAGATTCTTTTTTTTTTTAGAGCGCACATTATTATTGCACGCCACAATAAAAAAAACAAAAACCATTGGACTCCCTTTCGCACGGTTTGTGATGCTGTTGTCGTCGTGGCACCTGCCCTGACCCCCACCCGCCCAGGGCACGGCTCGATTCGGCCAGTTGCACGTTCCGCTGTGTTCAGTCTGTTTCGTATTTGCTCTTTGTTTGTGTTTTCTGTATTATCGAATGTTCCCTCAAATGAATAACATCGGGGCGCACAGCTTGAGTCAGCGTTGGAGAGATGCCTCAGTCTCCTCTCCTCATGGCTGCATGGCTTGTGCTGCTGCTGCTGATGCCGCCGCCGCCGCCCCCCGGTCTGGTCCTGTTTTTAATGTTGCAGACATGAATCCATCCTGCTGCTGTGTGTGTTAATATTTCTGATGTTTGCTTTGCATTTGACTGTGAATCCCCCCACCCCCCCCCCCCCCCCCACCCACCCTGTGCTCTGCTCAGCATCGCCATGTTCTGGTCTGCAGCCCGCCTCCTGGAATCTCTTCCCACCCTGTGCGTGCTGGTATACTTTATTACACTCTTAAGGCCTCTGTATGCTTCTTCCGAAATGCGTCGGAAACCCGTCTTCCCGACACTACTGTTGGGTTCTTTTTCGTTTGTTTGGCGGAGGGGGTGGGGGGCCGTGATGCAGTTCGATTCGGAAGAGCCACTCTCCAAATCCGGTGTATCTGAAAAAACAACCTCCCGGCCTCCGTGGGAGGAACAACCTCCCGGGCATGGAGGCCGGTGCCAGATCTCAGTAGGTTGACGGACAGCCTCCTATACTCTAGTACCGCCCCCAATATCATCCAGTTCTGTGGAACTATACAAGGTAGAAGTCGGATTCGGGCGTCTGATTTGTTCTGGTCTCACTGAACACTTCTGAAGAAGCATACAGAGGCCTTTAATCAGTCTGCTACACCCCCCTACTTCAAATTGCTATGTCTACTACTACTACTACTACTACTGTACAAAAACCAGTGTGTACCAGTGTTTTACATGCGTCGCGACTGTCCCAACACAAGTAAACACAACGTTCCATAGCCGTCATCGTGGTCGTCACCGGAGGCTACGTTTCAGGTTCAGAAAGCAAAAGCTACCTTCTCTCTTTATTTACGACGTTCTCAGCACATTTGCTGCCGATTCGCCCGTCAGCACAACCCAGAGGTTAATAGAGAAACGTGCTGGCTGGCTGGCGGCGTGATGTGAGATGTTGACTTTCTAAACCTGCAATTGTCCACCTCCGGTTTGGTTGTTTCTGTGACGCCGACGACTCACCGCGTCTGATCCTTACGATGGGGCGCTTCAAAAAACCCCCAAAAAATAGATTTTACTGTCCCATCGGCTTCCTATTCAAAATCCCAAATGACATGATTTCTAACTCAACAAGTGCTTTTCTCCCCCTCCCTCCTCCCTCCCTCCCTCCCTCTGCTCGACGATGCTGCATTCGTCCTCCTCCCCCTCCCCCTCCCCCTGCATCCATCCATACGTCCGACCGACCGACCATCCATCCATCCGATCACCACCATCCCGCCTGGCCCATGTGTCTCCATGGCGACCCCGGCTGCATGCAGACCTGGAGATGGAGAGCGTTAAGCAGGACAGTGTGTGGGTCGCCGACCCCCTAAACCACTACAGCCCCGACTCAGGTAGACTCCGCAGCGTCTCCGGGTGGGCGAGGGGTTCACTCACTCCGAGTCACCCAGTTCTATGCCTTCTTGTGTTGTTGTTGATGCTCGTCCAGAAAGCCCCAACCCCTCCCTCCTTCCTTTGCACCTTTCTGTTACCTGGACCTGCAAACTAATCCTTCACTCTTGTGGCTTTATTGTTTATTTTTATTTATTTTTGGACACTTATTATTTCACTGGCTTCTTCTCCTTCAATATGCATGTCTGCATTATTTCCACTTAACTGTAATTGCCTTTCACTATTTCAGCGTCTGTGTTTGTGTAAAAACGTGCAGCAACTTTGCATAAACTACTTTTTAATCTTATTTACGTAAAATTGCTTTGTACGAACATATTTTCGACGTGACATAAACAGCGTAATCCTGCCTTCCCTTTGTGTGAAGCGCGCGACACCCTCTCCTTGTACTTGTATCCCTCTCCTCTAATAATCACTCCCCGTCTCGTTGTCCTCGGTGTTCTGGTGCTACAGGTAGGTGCCCCTGTCTGCAGAGCTGAGAACTGTGGATAATACACATGACGATAACAACTCATTGAAAGTGAAAACGTTGGAGGGTCTCTGCAGCCCTGTAGCCGGTTGTCCCTTCACCCCTCCTCGAGGTGTGTGTATGCAAAGCGTCCCGAGTTCGGTTTATTACGGAGCTCCTCCAGGGCTGTTTGTCTGAATGGCGGCCTGGAGGTCTGGGCCCTGGGCCTTGGCCAGCTGTATTTGTGGACTTGTACACGTTTGAAAGGAGGCATGCAGGGGTGCCGTGGTGCTCGGTCTAGACCAGTCCTGATTTATTTAATCCTTTTACAATGGGGAGTGTAGTGGGGGGGGGGCTCTAAAACCCACCATCCATTGAGCGTTACGCTTTGTACTGCAACAGTAAGAATCTCTGTCCCCCTCTCCATGGCGACTGAAAGAGCACATTCCATTACAGGGAGCCCCACAAACACACACACACACACATACACACTCGTGTACACACACACACACACTCGCCACAGCGCACACACCCAATCCTCACCCACCCCCTCTCCCAGATCCCTGACGACACCCCCCCCCCCCCCCCCCCCCCCCCCCCCCCCCCACACACACACACACACCACCACAACACACACACACACACACACACAACAACACACACACAACACCACACACACACACACACACACACACAACCCACACACCACCGCCCACACACACACACACACACGTCGACACACTCGCAGTCGCAGCGTACACACCCCAAACCCCACCCCCCCACACACACACACACACACACACACACACACACACACACACACACAGTCACCGTTCTAGTACCTGCTCTGACCCCCGGGGGTACAGTACACTTACACTGTCCATTCCCGTGGCAATGCAGGGCAACTTAATGCAGATGTGTGTGGGAGCCAGTGGCTAGCCTCCCCCCCACACCAGCCTGCGTTGCCAGATGTGGGGCAGCAGCAGCAGCACCTTGTATTTTTCCACGGTGCCGTCCTCCCTGGCGGAGGCAGACGTCCCCGTCTGGGGTCGGGTGGCTGGGCAGCTGCGTGCCGCGCGGACGAGCCAAGGCAGCTGCTCCCGGTGGTGGAGGGACGAGGAGGGGAGTGTGTTGCAGTCGGACATATCAAGACTAGTTTTGGTCTTTCCTGGGGGAAAATAACAGGTCATTAAGTGACACGAGCTTTATGACGAAAAGCTTAAGATTGTCTTCAATATCTGCTTGGTAAAAGTGAGAGAGAGAGAGAATCCCCTGTGTGTGTGTGTGTGTGTGTGTGTGTGTGTGTTACAATGTCAGTGTGTAAATGAAATTGTATTTGGTAACAAAAAGCCAACACCGCTTGGCATCAGAACCAGTGCATCGTTATTGCCTTCGTAGTAATAATAATAATAATAATAATAATAGTGGTATAGATTAAATTGCACAGTCGTCGCTCTGAGTGACCTTTGCACCCTGCAAGTGGACTCTGTGGTTGTGCACAACTGGAGTGGATGTTGGACTCTACCAATAGTGAGTAAATAGGGGGGGGGGAGAGGGAGGGAGGGAGAGAGAGAGATTTCTCCACTGCGGGGGAACCACCAGATGCTGCTGCTGCTGTTGTAACACGACCCAGGCGGGGGAGGCTGGGGTGGCTGCTGGGCTGACAGGCTGAGCTGGGAGGAGGAGGAGGAAGAAGAAGGAGGAAGAGGAGTGTTAGTAGTAGTAGGGGGGACTCTGGACGGATCTCTTCTCTCTTCTTGGTCTCGTTGTGCTTTTCAGACCTTCAGAAGATCAGAGCTTTTTATTATTACTATTATTATTATTATTATTATTATTATTATTATTATTATTCTCCAGCAGGGAAAGTGTGCAGCTATGGACCAAAGGTAAGCCTGTGGAGCCTGTGTGCTGCTGTATGTAATGAATGAACTTTACATTCTGTACTGTATCTATATAAAGGACATGAATAACTTCAAGCTTCAGAAGCACACGGACAAATAAAGTTTAAAGTTCAGCAAACATCCTGGATGTCTGTGGTAACACGACGGCGTGGTTTGTCCACGTCGTCGTAAGAATAATAATAATACAATAATAATAGTAATAGTAATAATAATAGTAATTACCGACGGACAAGAGGAGCGTTGGGCCGTAAAAGAGGAGCGTTTAATTCTAGTGTCGTGGATTATACGTGTTGATGATGAAGTGATTTTGAAGTGACTTGTTTAGTTTGACATGTAAACTTTATTCACGTATTTAGCGGATGAAATTGCGAACTCTTAGAACTCTTAGAACTCTTAGAACTCTTAGAACGGATAATGTTTGCGTTCGCAGGCGTCTGTTTGCTTTGGAAACTGGTTTGGACCTTCATATACATTTATTTTAATTTGTATTTTTTTACTAAAGCCTTTCAAAAAATGTTGGGGACGAAATGTTCCACGACAAAAAAAGTGACGGCGACACGTCCTCCGCGTACCTGACGCCTATGTACCTGCTGCGTACCTGCTGCGTAGCCTACGCAGCACGCAGGTACGCTCGTAGGTACGGTCCGTACCTACGTGCGTACCTGCGGCGTAGGGTCCGTACCTACGTGCGTACCTGCGGCGTAGGCTACGCAGAAGGTACGCAGTAGGTACGCACGCAGGTACATAGGCGTCAGGTACGCGGGGGACGTGTCGCCGCCGCTTTTTTTTTGTCGTGGAACATTTCGTCCCCAACATTTTTTGAAAGGCTTTAGCAAAAAAAATACAAATTAAAATAAATGTATATGAAGGTCCAAACCAGTTTCCAAACCAATGCTCCCTACCTACGTGCGTACCTGCGGCGTAGGGTCCGTACCTACGTGTGCGTACCTGCGGCGTAGGGTACGCACTGAGATGCATAAGCGACACCCTAAAAGTGTTAATAATAATAATAATAATAATAATAATAATAATCCCTCTCATCTGCTCTGCTGGGTCCATAATGTGCAAGATGTCAGAACATTGCGTGTCAATAGTGGATCTGTGGCCACCACCGGCTATTGTCTGCATCTGATTCATTCTTCATTGTTGATTTAGATGTGATTATAGTGGGGGGTCTTCTGCTCAATAGTCCTCATCTGTGCTCCAGGTGTGTGTGCTGGCAGGGATCTGTTATGGATCTGCGGCGTCTGTATGTGTGAACACCGTGTGACACGTGAAGGGCAACAACAACTCCTGTGTTGTGCACACAAATAAAGAGACGCCTCTCTGCTGTAGTCCACACAAATACAGTGATTTAGTGGCGCTGGTGTTGTGTCAGGCACTAGACCCGAAGCTGTCGTCATCCGAGCGGATCGCAAAACTCGACACTACACCGTGAACGTCCGACATTAAATGCTTATTGTTTGGGTGCGAGACCACACACACACACACAACCGCGTATGTCTCAGCGGGCCTCAGTTCTGTCTGCTCCAGCTAGAGTTGTGTTAAGTGGTCCATTTAGCCTGTGGGAACAATAGGCCATTTTTGCCACTTCCATCATCATCACCACAACACTCGAGTTGCAATGTCCGCACAGAGGTCACTGTCTCTGGTGGCCGCCTTCTGATAGAACACACACACGCACACACACACACACACACACACACACACACACACACACACACACACACACACACACACACCATCTCTCTCTCGCCACAGCTGTTTACACTGGCCACTAAACGGTTCCCCTCCGGTCTTGTGCAAGACAGGCATGCATGCAAAGTTGTTACCTTTCGACCATCATGTATATCTACAGTACAAACCTGCAGATCTGGGGGTGTAGGTAGTTGTTCTGCTGCTCTGCAAACCATAATAATAACTAAAATAGCCTCTAAAATAGCCTGTACAACACAGGAGGCCGTATTGTATTGGTATATGGACCTCCGTAAACTTTGACTTGACAAAGTTAGTTCAGGTGTTTTCTGCTCTAGTCAGAAAGAGGAGGCGGTGAAGCAGACAGGGTTGTTCCACCACATCACGGCTGTTGGAATGAGTTTCCAGGCAGATGCAAATATGCTTACAAGGAGTAGAAGTCAGCATGTAAACGCAAACTATCTTCCAGAATGATCTCCCGGGGGCCCTGCCCCAGGACCACCCTAGTTGGGGCAGGTTTCGCTCCTTTTTTTTCACCCCTTACCTGTTTGCATCCCCGAGGAAGTGCAGGCCTGTTGGTGTGGCTGCTGTTGTGTTAACACTGCAGTCTCCCCCTGCGGCTCTCTCTGCCCTGATAAGTTATGTAAACACTGTCAATACGGCTTACGGCCTCATCCACGGGGAACTATCTGCACCGGTAGCCCACTAGCGCCCGTAGGACTGATGCACCCATCCGGACGTGTGGGTTGGTTTTATCTAGATCGGATCAAAGTTTTGTCAATGCTGCTTAATTGCAAAGCGTGTTCCGTTTTAAACTCTGCACAGAGGAAACTATTGACTCCCAATTCAGCCCACTGCCATGACTCTTACAAGCTAAATGTCAGCATTGTCAATGTGCCCTTACTGCAAAAAAACCCCCCACGGAGCTAGCTTTTATTTATTTGCATCCGGTCTGCTGCTCTGACTCATAAACGCCCTCAACGGCGTCCAAATGTGTCTTGATTGCGTTTCTCTTTGTAATGTTGATTACTGTTCTGACTGCAGCTTCTTTGCGAGTGTAAAACGTCTGACTAAACGAATGGGATGATGCCTCCGTAAAGCCTGGCTTCCCGTCGCTTTAAACACGACTCAAACCTGCCCCCTGACCGAACCCTCTCCTGGGGAAAGGGGGCGGGAGAATATCAGCAGTGAGCCGTTCGCAAACTCAATAGGACGGCGTGCGTGCCAGTGCCGTGATCTATGACTCTAACCTTTCCGAAAAGTTTTGTTCCCAAACTGGTTGTTTACGCTTGACCCTCCTGGAGTGGTTGTCTGTTTTACGTGCAAACATGGGAGGGGCTGTTGGCTCTCATTTACCGAGCTGTAACCACTGAGAGAGGTCATCACTCCTCCTCCTCCTGAGTCTTGGACGGCATTTTAACACCAAGACCCACTCTGAGCATCGGCCGGTGACAGCTGAGGCTGATTAATCACGCAATCACTTTTTTTCTTTTCAACTGCATTGGAAGACAAACACACATAGTGGCCCCAGAGGCCCCCAGCGCGTTGGACTGTGTGTTAGCAGGGACCTGGCCATACCACATGTATTGTGATACAGAAGGCCACAACTTGATGCGTAACAATATGCTGTGATGGGGTGCATTACCAGGTTACGGTACGAGTGGATGCTGTTAAAATTAATGAGCGCAGCGGTTTCTGGGCTCCCACGGATCATTAAAAAGTCTTAAAAGGCATTAAGTTCATTCTTCTAAAAGCAAGGCCTTAATTGGTATTAAAATATGTTTCTTTTTTGTGACATTGCAATTTAAAATCGCTAAATAATTGAGACCACCTTCTTTAAATAATGACTAAATGCCCCTTGCATTAACATCACGCAGGTCAGGATGGTGGAACCAACATTGTTCATATTTTGTCTGCGGTGCGAATGCCATCGCTGTGAGAAAGAGTTCCCAAGTTTCTGTTGTGTACCACTCTAGAAAGTGTCAACTTTTTAATTGGAACAAAAAGGTACTGCACAAATACTATCAATATTTGGGCAAAATGTACCCTAACCCCAAGTAGGACTACTTTCTTCTTTGATTTTGGTGCTTGTAAAGTTGGTCTTAAATTTAAATTCAAGTGGCATTATAAAAGTATTAAAAAGCCTTAAATCTTACTCTTAGCTGTAGGGAACCCCGTGTTTAAACATTGATATCTTTCTCTTTTATTTTCGACTATATATATCCACATTTTCCTTCACCCTCACTGTCCATTAACATTTAATGTCCCTCTCGGATTCACGCTGGAACGTTGGGTCAGCAGCAGACTTCCCGCGGGGCCCCCCAGCCTGCTGCAGGAGCCTCTGTCTTCCCTCAGGGCTGTCAGGGCCCGACATGGAGCAGAGGATGGGGACTTCCTCTCAGGTCTTCTCAGGAGCGGCAGCAGAGGACGTCTAGGCCAGAGACATGAGCGCGGACCAGGGTGCCTTGATGAAACAACGGCACGTCCGTTTGTCTCTAGCATCGTGCACATCACGCACACACACGCAAATATTAACATTACTTGCATTTCTGGGTGTTGGTCCTCTTGTTGGGACTCGGACTGGAGAGTCACGGTGTACCCATCGCAGGATATGGAGTGGTCAGCGTACACCTAAACACCTAAAAGTCTCTCTCATGCCTTGCCTGTGGAAGGATGCCTGATCACATGCTTTGTGCGGTCCCACGAGGCCACTAACGGCAAATTAGATTAAACGTCGTCCTGCTTGTCTCTGTCCTTGCAACCCATTTGGAGCGCTGTTCACCGTGCACGGGGCCCCGGCTGTTACAGTGTACGGTTGGGTGGCGAGAAGCTCAAATGAAAGGCTGCTGTTGTGATGGTGCTGCTGGTTGTAATGGTACTGCAACAACCAGCAGCTGAATATTTGAGACGAATGCCTGGCATTCTAGAAGGGGCTTTCGTCCACATCTGCAGTGAGTTGTTTACCTCCGTGGTGTGTATTAATGTTGCAAAATACCCAGTGTCCATGTTCCTATTATTCAGCTCCGTGCCGGAGGACCGTGCATTGCTGGAGACATTGGTCCAGGATTAATTTCTGTTTTATAATTGCGGTTGCATGGCCTGTGAGTCACATTATACAAACCTGCTGCTTTGTTCTTGGACAATATTGTCATTGTATAATTAGCTGTTTAAAAAGCAGAGCCATTTCTCCAGGAAATGGCTCTCGTTTCTGTTGTTGTGCATTTCAAGTATTGACTTCTAGAAACGTACTGTGATTACGGCATAAAATGCAAAACTCACTTTTGGAATACTTATTATTTTTTTTTTTCCGAATTAAAGACCCAGTGTTTCATTGAATTCCCATCTGGTGGGAAGGAGCAAGTGAAAAGGATACACTGGCTGGCAGACCTGCTTTGCAAAACTCCCGAGAGCGGAAATATCCGGGACTGCATTTCAGATCAGGAGCAGCAGGAATGTGTCCCTGGAATACCGGAGAAAAACAAACCTGCCCGACCATGATGACTTCTCCCGCTTGGCCGGGAGGATCTCGTATCGGAAACATTAGTGGCGTTTCCACTCGCTCTTTGGTCTGTAGAGTTTGGAGTTCATAGTCCCTCTGAGGCCGCAAAGCAAAAAAAAATCTCTAGTCCAGGTCCTGTGCTCTCGGATTGGCTAGATGGCGCAACAGCGTTCCCTTAATATTAACCTTAACTGACTAGGTCAGGGTGATAATGTTGACCTTCCCTCTGAACTCTGGTGGAACGTTCTTGGGATCGTTGCTCGCCATCGGGAATTGTTTGGAGGTCATTGAAAGAGAGGACACGTAGCATGTAATGCAGTGTGCACACTGTTGAGGCATGGCAAGTGGTTCTGCAGAATGGGAGAATCTTGTTGAGTTGTTTTGCTGTCCACCATCAGGCTAAGCAATCTGGTCATGTTGCGCATGACGCTTGAGGCACATAAAATGTTCTTTTTTCTTTTCATCTTCTTTACGAGAACAAACCGGTAGTCACTTATGTAAACTTGTTTCTGATGCATCGAATCAGGTTCCATGTGGTGCTGTTAATGTTAACCACCAGGGTGGTTAACATTAACATCTCCACACAGAGGCCTATTGTATGCGTACACACCACATACTGTAAACAAGGGAAGTTGTACTTCTTTTTTGTAGTTCTGTATCAGTGGTTGAGAGACGGCAATGTGCTCCTGAATACACAGAAGTAGCTTTTATAGTACAAGTCTGAGCCATGTGGTAATTCTGTGAGCCAGGTGGTATCTCGGAGTTCCTTCCATCTAAGCCTTTCAAAAGAGGCGTTTTGCTGGAGATTTATGCACCAACATTTCAAACTTAACAGTGGCTTTCTGAAGCCTCCAGCATTACTTGGAACCCGCCTGAGTAAGATGTTGGGCAGGAGAAAGCTGCCTTTTCAGAAATATTGTGATAAAATATGATGCATTACCCGTGACAACGGACAGGAAAAGTCAGTAAAACATTTTGTAGAAGACCATCGGGTTCGCTGGCCAATATTTCACTCTTCGCCCGTTTGCCTTTTTGTTATGACTGCAAGTCCAACCGCATTGCATAGCATTTAGATTTCATACTGTCCAACAGTAACAGTAACGTGACTGTACAGCGATGGAACGGATGATGCAAAAAAGGCCCCTGCTTGCTTCTTTATTTAGTTTAGCATCTTCACAAAACCAAGAAGGGGCTGGGGGGGGGGGGGGGGTGTAGGCTGCTCAACAGGTCCTATACTTTAAGAAGCTTAGAGTCTTTTCCAGACACCTTATCTGATTAGCTGTTTGTTTTTCTGTTTTTTTTGCACGGCCTCTCTTCTCTGGAGGAAGAGCAGAGAGAGAGAGAGAGAGAGAGAGGCCTGGTATTGGCTGAGAAGAATGCTTTTGTAGTTGCCTAGGAGGTGGTATTTAGTAGCTGGGCTTACGCTTCAAGGAAACTACACACGCATAATGGCAGAGGGCTTTCCATCCCAATGAGGGTTAAAATATCCACAATAGGTCGAAAAGGAAGGGGGAAAAAAACACCCCTGCCCCATTTGTACCTCGGTGTGGAGTTTCAGTGTCGGGAATACTACTCGATAATGCTGCTTTACAAAGAGCGGGTTTGAGCACTGAGCCGCCCGCTGTACTGAGACAGAGGACCGGCTCTCAGTCACGCAGTTTTTGTGTTATTGTATTGGGGATGAATTGTTGTTGTGATGATTGCGATGATTCTTTGGGCTCTTTGGTTAGCGGTGCTAATACCACGATCTAGCTGGCTCCAAGATCGTCTTTTGTTGTATGAAAGGCCTTTTTTTCCCCCCCCGACTAAAGTCCTATTTGCTGGACCGTGACCGGGTGCAAAAAAACAAAGCATCCCTGTGTGTCTCTCGACTTGGCCTTGGTGTGTTCACAGTGCGTAACAACTTCCCTCCGTTTTCCCTTCTGTGCAACGACTACACTGTAAAACAACTCTGGGCGAAGAAGGAAGAAATGCGGTCAACTGGGCAACTCTAAAGTGTGTGTGTGTTGTGTGTGTGTGTGTGTGTGTGTCCGTCCACAGTGTCTAAGAAGCACGGCAAGCTGATCACCTTCCTGCGCACCTTCATGAAGTCTCGGCCCACCAAGCAGAAGCTGAAGCAGAGGGGCATCCTGCGGGAGCGGGTGTTCGGCTGCGACCTGGGAGAGCATCTGCTCAACTCCGGCCATGACGGTAGGACCACACACACCTCTGTCTCTCTCTCTCTCTGCCTGTCTCTCTCTCTGTCTCTGTGTGTGTGTGTGTCTCTCTGCCTGTCTGTCGCTCTCTTTCTGTCTGTCTCTGTCTCTCTCTGTGTCTATACAGTATGTTTCTCTCTGTCTCTCTTTGTCTTTCTCTCTCTGCCTCTGTCTCTTTCTTTGTGTCTCTCTCGCTCTCTGTCTCTCTTGGTCCATATGTCTCCCCCTGTCTCTCTCTCGTGCGCACGAGATACAGGATTTAGAGGGTTTTGGATCAATATTCAACGAGATTTCTGCAAAAGCCTGCTTGGAGCCTTTATGTGTGGCACCCTTCTCTATGCATCAACATATCATATCAGTAGATGATATGAGTCTTCCGTTAAACCCTCTGGTGCATGCTGAGAAGGGGCCCGAGTCTTCTAACCCGTTGTTTCTCCTTTTCTCTCCTTCCCTCCCTCCATCCTTCCCTCCCTCCTCGCCGCCTCCCGTCCTTCTCTCCGTCCGTCTGACCTCAAGGCACGAGTTTGACTCGGAGCAGATCCCCGACCTGACCAAAGATGTGTACATCCAGGACATCCACTGCGTGGGCTCCCTGTGCAAGCTCTACTTCCGGGAGCTGCCCAACCCGCTGCTCACGTACCAGCTCTACGAGAAGTTCTCTGTAAGCATGAAGCCGGCGTGAACCAAGACCTCCCCCTCACCCCCCGGCCCCCCAAACTACTCCCTGTAACCCTGCCCTCATATTGGAAACTCTACCTTCCTCCTGTGACCCACTTAGAAAAGCATTCCCTCCCGTCTCTGTCTCTCTCTCTCTCTCTGTCTCCCTCCCTCTGTGTGGGTGTCCGTCTCTCTTCAACGCCATCCATCTCGTTGGTACGTTGTCATTCATTACGGTACTTAGTTTCTCCGTGTGGTCACGAGGGTGTTCTCGTAACGGTCGTCGCCCTCCCAAGGCGAACCTCAGCGACGGT
>PIJE02001958.1:55836-70120 GCA_002895965.2 Coryphaenoides rupestris | reverse complement strand
GTGCACGCACACAAAGTATTTAGTTTAACATGACGAGTGTTTGAATCACGTGTGTCTGTCTCTCTCTCTCTCTCTCTCTCTCTCTCTCTCTCTCTCTCTCTCTCTCTCTGTCTCTCTCTCTCTTTCTCTGTCTCTGCCTCTCTCTCATTCTCTGTGTCTCTTTCACTCTCTGTCTGTCTCTCTCTCTGTCTCTCTCTCTGTCTCCCTCCCTCTGTGTGGGTGTCCGTCTCTCTTCAACGCCATCCATCTCGTTGGTACGTTGTCATTCATTACGGTACTTAGTTTCTCCGTGTGGTCACGAGGGTGTTCTCGTAACGGTCGTCGCCCTCCCAAGACGAACCACGGTCGACCTCAGCGACGGTACAAATTGCGCTTGTTCAAACTCTGCAGGGCCCGACTCCCCCTCTCCTTCTCCTTCTCAACGCATCCAGGCTCTGTGTCTATACAGGAGGAAGAGGAGGAGGAGGAGGGGAGGCCATCGAAACATCTCATTACTTTGCGCGCTCTCTTTAGCTCTTTTAGCGCTTTAGCTCATAGACGCCCCTGGAATCAGAGCTGCACCCAGAGCAGAACCACCCTGTCATTACACGCAGAGAGTGAACCGCTTCTTCTGTGGGGGGACGCGGGGAAACCAGAGACCTCCTCCTCCTCCTCCTCCTCCTTAACGTCCTCCCTCACCCCTCACCCTCCATCTACACTTTATTGTTGTTTTCATTTGCCCATTCCAGTTTCTGTTTAACAAGTACTCCTATTGCTTTCTCTCTCTCCTGCTCTCTCTCTCCCTATCTACCCTTCTGTCACTCTCTCTCTCCACCCTTCTGTCACTCTCACTTTCACTCTCTCCCTTTCCCTCTCTACCCTTCACTCTCTCTCTCTCTACCCTTCACTCTCTCTCTCTCTACCCTACTCTCTCGCTACCTTACTCTCTCTGTCTCTCTCTACCCTACTTTCTCTCTCTCTCTCTGTCTCTCTCTACCCTACTTTCTCTCTCTCTCTCTCTGTCTCTCTCTACCGTACTCTCTCTCTCTCTCTCTCTCCCCCAGGACGCCGTATCGGCCGCCACAGACGAGGAACGCCTCATCAAGATCCATGATGTCATCCAGCAGCTGCCGCCGCCACATTACAGGTCGGGACGGACGCAGGGCCACAGCGCCACCCGGTGGCCACGCCAGGCACTCGCATGCATGCCCAGGCTTTAGAGACTGCTGCTCATTGTTGCGTTGATATAAAGAGTATCTTGTCCGTGAGTGTGACTGGTTAAGCTGCCCTTCTGGGGGATTCATTAAAGTTGACTGAACTGAACTGAACTGAACTGAACTTGGCCTCGCGCTCACGTCCACCGCCGTGCTCATGGGCTGACTTGTTTGATTTCGTTTGTTGTTTTGCTGTGTCCAGAACGTTGGAGTTCCTCATGAGACACCTGTCTCACCTGGCCACCGTTCAGCTACATCACCAACATGCACAGCAAAAACCTGGCCATCGTCTGGGCCCCCAACCTGCTCAGGTGAGGAGGAGGAGGAGGAGGAGGAGGAGGAGGCGGAGGCTAGATGGCTCGATGAGACTTTCCACTCGAAACCCTGTACAATAAACGCCCCCCACGACGGCAACATTTGAAATAAGTGACGTGTGTTTGCTTTCCTTTGCTTTCCTACCCATAGACATCAGGGAAGCTCGCTCACTAGATCTTTTTCGAAGGAAAGCTTAAAAACACATCTTTTTACTTTTAACTAGGTATGCCTGAAATTGCGCTCTTCACTTTAACCCTTTAACCTGCTTGCCCGCTGCTTTGCACTGCTGAATCGTCGCCTTCCCTCCCTCCTCCTCCCCGCTGCCTCTCTCTCCCCCCCCCCCCCCCAACAGGTCCAAGCAGATCGAGTCGGCGTGCTTCAGTGGGACCGCAGCCTTCATGGAGGTTCGCATCCAGTCGGTGGTGGTGGAGTTCATCCTGAACCACACCGACGTGCTGTTCAGCGCCAAGCTCAGCTCCCTCATCCGGGAGGGCGCAGGTGCGTCTGTCTGTCTGTCTGTCTGTCTGTCTGTCTGTCTGTCTGTCTGTGCTTGTGTGTGTGTGCTTTGTGTGCTTTGTGTTTGGTGCTCTGTGTGTTTGTGTCTGTCTGCTTGTCTGTTGTTTGTGTGTGTTGTGTGTGTGTGCTGTGCCTGTGTGTGTGTGTGTCTATCTGCATGTGTGTCTGCCTGCATGTGTGTGTGGGTCTGTGTCTGTGTGTGTGTGTGTGTCTGCATGTGTGTCTACCTGCATGTGTGTGTGCACGTCTGCGTGTGTGTGTGCATTATGGCAGCATCTGTCTCATTTTAGTTTCTCGTTCTGAGGGTTTATGTTGGCATCGTCTCTTCAGATTATTGGCTGTTTAAGACGGAACATTCTTGTCGACTACAATGAAAAAAAATCGTTAACAATAAATATGAGTCAATACATCTGTACTCGCTCAACTATAGCATGCTACATCTTCAACCACTTGCTTTTAATCGTCATCACAGCTTGAGTTTCCCTGGGTTTCATTATATACACCCAATTATTCATTTATTATGCTTTATGTTGTTATGTTACCCCAGCCAGCACCTATTGCACTCCCAGCCCTCATAGAAGGGAATGTTTTTCTCTTGAAAGAGTTCCTCCTTTTTACATTTTACATGTTGTTGTGATGATTTTGTTCCCAACCTCCAGTTTTAGATTAGCATTAGCATTAGAGTTGTGACTGATTGAGTCCAATAGAGGTTAATGTCAAATGTAAAGTACAGCTTAATGGGGAAAAGGTTAAACGGGCCCTATTATACCGCATGGCCCCGCTTGACAGCACAAGTTGGAGTGTCCACCTCGGAAGTATGCTGGACAGATCAGCCTACCCAGTGGAGTGTAGCAACTGGTTGGCTGATCTATCCACCATACATCTGGGTGGACAACACTCCCACCTGTGCTGTCAAGTGGGGCCATTCCGACCGGTTCTTGAAACCGCTTGGTATGGCTAATCACGCTCACACCTGGTGGTGTAGTCGGAGTCCTTGACTAGAGCAGAACCTTGACCGTGCTCCACCTCGCCCCCTGCAGGCCACAACTCGCTGTCACGGCCCAAGTCTCTGCTGGTGTCGTCTCCGTCCACCAAGCTGCTGAGTCTGGAGGAGGCGCAGGCTCGCACGCAGGCCCAGATCAACTCGCCGGTCACCGAGGACAGCAAGTACATCGAGGTGGGGGAGGGGCCCGCCGCCCTGCAGGGCAAGTTCCACACCGTCATCGAGTTCCCCACCGAGAGGTACGTCGTTAACACTTGACCCCCCCGACCCCTCTCTCTCTGCTCACCTTTCACCCCCCGGTGGGTGTGTAGCGTGAGACCACAGGGGGTCTGACAGTGAAGGTGTTTTTGTTTTGTGTCATCAGGACTCCGTGTGTGTGTGTATTTAATTTATATCGAAATACCGGCGGGAGTGGCAACTACTCGTGCAAATTGTAAATGTAATATAAATATAAATTCAATCCATTTCCCAAATTGAGTTTTTGGCTTTTAAAATGATATTTGACAGTGAAATGTTCCCACGTGACCACAGCAACATCGGTCTCTCACTCACCAGAGTGTCGTGTTCACTTCGTCTTCGCTCACAATCTGCTGCTGATCGACTGCTTGTGTTGAACGATGACGTTGCTAACGGCAGCCGTGTCAACCAGTGCTTTCTATTCTGTACGTTTTTCTGTGTTTTACCGTCAAGCATCTCTTTATTTTATTGTTATATAGAAACTACCAATGGGTGGTTGTGGAGTGTGTGTGTGTTTGGTGGCTGGCTTAATTGGCCTCACCTGGCCCAGCGTAGCAAAGTCTCTTGCCACATGACGTGGCACACACACACACACACCACTCCCACAGTGGTGTTTGAGCAGGTGTGCATATCTAACCTGGGGTGTACCGCTCTCTCCCTTGTCACAGGAAGAGGCCTCCCATCAAGTCCAAGAAGTCTCCGGTGGGCAGCTGGAGGTCCTTCTTCAACCTGGGGAAGTCGTCCTCCATGTCCAAACGCAAGCTGCAGCGCAACCCCAGCGAACCCAACGAGCTCAAGGCCATGGCGCTAGCTGGTGAGACGACATCGCCTCGAATTGCAGAGTTGAATTTTGATAAAGGGCTCTATGAAGAAAAACCTGACACCAAGCCAGGAGGAGAATGTCCCTTCAGTCATTGCCACAGAGAATACTTCTGATATGCGTATGATCTGCTGTGCTCCAGGTGGACGAGGAGACACTGGAACGCTGAGATCGGCCAAGAGCGAGGAGTCCCTGACCTCCCTGCACAACGTGGAAGGTAACCATGACCCGTGTCTCTCTCTCCCTTTCTCTGTCTCGGTTCCAGCCTGAGTGACGCCATCTTGGCCCATTGTGTCTCTCCAGAGCCTGGTAGACTGACCCCCTGTGTTCCTCTTCCCTCCCTCCTCCTCCCAGGCGAGTCCAAGGCCTATCGCCCGCGGCGGCCTCGCTCCAGCAGCGACGCCGTCTCCGCCTCCTTCGCCAACGAGCTCCTGGACGGCCACCCGCCCCACCCCCACCAGCCCCACCCCCCGCGGCGCCGCGGACGCCAGTGCGACTCCTACGACAACCTGGACGCCGTGGCGGCGGGGGCAGAAGGGGCCGGCGGCGGGGGGCGGGGGGACAGCGACGGCGAGGACGACGACGGCCCCATCCGCGTGCCGGCCCTCATCTCGCCGCCGCGCTGCTCGGCCGCCACCTCATCCTCCGGCATCGGCGGCGGCGAAGACGTGGATCTCAGCCCGCCTGACATGGGCGTGGCCTCGCTGGACTTTGACCCCATGTCCTTCCAGTGCAGCCTCCTCCCCGACGCATCCTACTCCTTCCCGCTGGACGAGACGGTGGCGGCCGGAGGAGGAGGCGAGGGACTCGGCTTCAGGACTCTGGGCTCCGGCAGTGTGTCGTCCATCGGCGAGAGCGAGTCCCTCTCGCCGCCGTTCCCCGTGGGGCCCCTCAACTTCCTGCTGTCGCCCGGCGAGCCGAGCCACACGGCCGCCACAACGGAGAAGGCGGGCGTCAAGAAGAAGGCGCTAACCACGTCATACTCGTACACGGACAAGCCCACCCAGGCCGTGTCGCCCATCAAGTGCGGGAAGTCAGCCAGCGCCGATTGGCTGTCCGCCTCGGAGCTCTTCCCCTCGTCGTCGTCGTTGCTGTCTCAGGGGCTCCTCCCCCCCGGCCTGGGCCACGCCCTCCAGCAGGAGCTGCAGTGTAAGCTCGCCGCGTCCCAGCCGGACGGCCCTGCCCCCGTCACCGCCGCCATAGACAGCAGGGGGTCGAAGGTCAAAGAGCAAAGCGCAGAGACCATGCAGGAGACCACCGCCAAAGAGCACCAAGGTAGGAGACACAGAAGGAAACACCATCGGCCACACAAATACTCTCTCTCTTTCTTTCTTTCTCTCTCTGTCTCTGTCTCTGTCTCTCTCTCTCTCTCTCTCTCTCTCTCATACAAGTGTGTGTGTGTGTATGTTTCTGTTGTGTACCTCACATGTGGCGTTTACGGTTGCATGCGTGTCTTCTTGTAGCTGTAGCTCCGCAGGTTAACGCCTCCTCTAACTCCTTGCATGGAATTCAGTTGAACGATGCCAGCCCCCCCAGCCTAACTCCTCCTCCTCCTCTGTTCTCCTCCTGAAGAGCCTGCATGCGCCTCCTCCTCCCCCGCCTCCTCCTTTCTCTTCTGTATCTCTGCATCGTGCTCGCTCGCCCCGTCTCTCTCTCTCTCTCTCTCTCTCTCTCTCTAAAACCACAGTTCCCCCTTTTTGTTCATTTGTCCCCCCCGCCCTAGGAGCCATAGCACTGGACACTTCCATGGACCCTTCCCCTCCTCCACCTGCTCCTGCTCCTCCTCTCGCTCCTGCAGCCCCGCCCCCCGCCCCCCCCAAGACCTCCGCCCGCATGTTGGCCCTGGTCCTGGCCGAGTCGGCCCAGCAGGCCTGCGCTCAGCAGGCCCACGACAAGCCGGCCGAGCCCCCCTGCCGGGCGCCGGAGGCGGGGCCCTGTCCCGTGGCCCCCCGGCCCAAGCCTCGTGCCGCCACCGCCGCCGCCAGGGAGGGGCCCGGCGGTGACGGGACCCTCAAGAAACCAAAGCTGCTTGCCGTGGTCTCGGCGGGGGACCCGGGGCCCCGCGGACCGTCCGCATGCACGCGATCGGAGCCACCGCACAGCCGCCGGCCCGTCAGCGACCCGTCGCCGGGGGCCGCACCGGAGACGAACTCCACCCTACACACACCGATGGCCCCTGCTCCTCTGGACCAGGGGCCCCTCATCTCCAGCTCCACCGGCCAGGGGCCCCTGGGCTTCGTCTCCAGCTCCACCGGCCAGGGACCCCTGGGCTTCGTCTCCAGCTCCACCGGCCAGGGGCCCCTCGTCTCCGGCTCCACCGGCCAGGGGCCCCTGGGCTCCGTCTCCAGCTCCACCGGCCAGGGGCCCCTCGTCTCCGGCTCCACCGGCCAGGGGCCCCTCGTCTCCGGCTCCGGCCCACCGGCCACGGGCCCCTCGTCTCCGGCTCCACCGGCCAGGGGCCCCTGGGCTCCGTCTCCGGCTCCACCGGCCACGGGCCCCTCGTCTCCGGCTCCACCGGCCAGGGGCCCCTCGTCTCCGTCTCCGGCTCCACCGGCCAGGGGCCCCTCGTCTCCGGCTCCACCGGCCAGGATCCTCTCGGCCAGAGGAGTCTAGAGAGGCAGCAGAAGCAGCAGCCACCTGTTGCCGGTCAGGTACCGGTCAGCACGGCGGCTCCCAGCAGCAAGGAGACCGCAGAAACACCAACGCCTGCTCCTGAGGTACGTCTGGGTCATGGATGAACCTTAAGTCTTTGGTCATAGCTGAACCTTAAGTCTTTGGTCATAGCCGGTCATAGCCACATACTTTTTACATTTTAAAAGTCAGTATTTTTAAGTACCAAATATATTTACTTTGAAAACTTTTCTTAGATTTTTCTGCCGCAGGTCAAGTCGCGGGAGAGCGTTCCGCCCCCAACCCTTCCCAAGCCTACCGAGCGCCACTCGCTGACGGCCCACCAGGCCGCCATCTCCCTGCCCCACCCCCACCCGAAGACCTCCACCCAGCCCCCGCCTCCAGCCCAGCCACACCCCCAACCACAGCCTCCACCGCCCCAGGCCCCGGCCTCGGGCCCCGCCCGGCCCCATGCCGCCCAGCTGGCCCAGCCTCAGTCTCAGGCCAAGGCCAGCGCCAGGGTGGCCCCTACCTCAGTGGAGGCGGGGGAGCGGCCCTGGGAGGCTATAGAGGCCGTGCAGCCTCACGAGGCCGAGACGCCGCTGGCTCCGCCCCCCAGGGAGGTCCCGGTGCCCCCGGCCCCGCCCGTCCGCACCATGGAGAGCAAGCTGGCGGCGGCGGCCGTGCTCTGCCACGCCGAGGGCCCCGCGCCCGGCCCCGCCCACCACCCGGACGACGCCCCGCAGTCCCCGCCCCGCAAGTCCAGCGGGAGCCACCAGCCGGCCTACCTGTACCATGCCAAGGGGGAGGCGGTCTCGCTAGAGCCCGCCCCCGGCCCTGCCTACTACCACCACCACCACCACCACCAGCCGCAGCAGCAGCCGCAGCCGCAGCAGCAGCAGCAGCAGCCGCAGCAGCAGCACGCCGGCATCCCCCTGGGCCCCCACGCCACGCTGCCGCCGCCGCACCACCACTACCGGCACGACGGTGCGGCCCCGCACCCCCACCCCCCCCACCACCACCACTCCTACGTCTCCAAGTCGGAGCCCCACATCGCGTACCGCGCCCTCGTGGACGGCCGCTACAGCACCTTGGGCCCCCGGTCCCAGCACCACTCGGCCAAGTCCCGGAGCAACCACACGCGCAGCATGTACATCTCCCCCGGGTACGTGGTGCAGGGCCAGGGCTACGTGCCCGCCGACCACATCCCCCGGCTACCCCACCATCCGCAGGGTGCACTCCATGCACGTGCCCTCCACCGTCCGCACCTCGGTGCCCATCCAGCGCACCGAGGTGCCCCCTGACGACGAGCTGTTCTTCTACCACCGCGCCGCCGGCTTCCCCTGCAAGGCTGCCCAACAGCAGCAGCAGCAGCAGCAGCAGCAGCAGCAGCAGGCCGCCTCGCAGGCCGACTACCACGTCACGCAGCTGCAGCCCTACTTTGAGAACGGACGGGTGCAGTACCGCTACAGTCCTTACTCGGGCTCCAGCCCCCTGGAGGCGCCCTTCTACGACGTCGACCCCTACGGCAGCATCCGCCTCCGGCACGTCCACTCGTACGGCGGCGGCCGGGAGCCGGGCGGCACGCTGGGCCGCCACGCTGGCAGCAAGGCCAGCGGCTACCACTACCTCGCCCGCCACGTGCTGCCGCCGGGCAAGGAGCACGGCTTCGTCAGCCGGGACATGCCCCCCGGCCACGGCTCCAAGGGGGGGCCCGTCTACCTGTCCTGGGACCCCGAGGAGTGTGAGCAGCTCCGCATGCACTCCATCCGCCGGGAGAGCCGCGCCCGGCAGAAGATGAAGGGCCCCGTGCTGTCGCAGTACGACAACGTGGGCGCCTTCCCGGCCCCGGAGCCGTCGGGCTACGACACCCTGCACCTGCGCAGCAAGTCCGACCCCGGGAAGGCGGCGCAGCTGGCGGCCGCCGAGGCCAAGGAGGGCCGCCACCAGCACCACCCCTCCAGGGGCCCGGGGCCCGAGTCCGACGTCCTGATTTACGTGGAGACCGCCCGGACCGACGGGGCCAAGCACGGCGGCTCCCGCAGGTGCCAGTCCTCCAACTCCCTGGCGGGCGCCTCCAGCCACAGCCTCTCTGCCGTGCGGCACGAGGCCGGCCCCGAGGAGCCCTGCGGGGACGCCGGCCGCTCCACACCCTGGCAGCCAGAGCACCCCGGCAAGAGGAACTTTGCGCCGCGTTACGAGCGGCCGGAGCCCGACCGTCCCCACCAGGCCCAGGGCAAGGTGCCCGGCGGCGGGGGCGGAGGCTACCACGGCGGCACCGAGGAGCAGCCCTGGAGGGAGCAGCCGGCGCGGCCCAAGCCCCAGCGGTCGCACAGCATGCGGGACCCGGCACTCCACCACCACCACGCCGCCCCGGCCGACGCCGACCCGGAGTTCGCCGCCTCCTACCACCACAAGCGGGGCGGCAAGGCTCCGCCGCAAGCCTCCCACTACGACAACTTGGACGACTACCACCACCACCACCACCACCAAGTACCTCAGCCCCAGGCGCCCGGGCGTGGGCTGGGCCCCGGGACCTTCCCCACTCCGGCGTTCAGCAGCAGGGCCTACACCACGGCGCTGGGCCAAGGTGCCTTCCTCCAGACGGACCTGGCCCTCGCTCGGCCCGACACAGAGATCTGTACAGAATAGGAGAGACGCACTTTTCTTTGGTTCTCGGCGGGGAAAGACGTCTGAATTAACTTATGCTGCGAAGAAGAAGAAGAAGAAGTGCCGACATCGAGAACAGCCTCTGCGGGACAGCGGACTGTCATATGACCATTATTTTTGTTGGCCCGTATTTTTAATGAATTGTAATTAATAAAAATCTTAAAAAGAGACTTTTTACAGGAAGTACGGAATGTACCAGAAAGCGTGTGTTGTCCAAGCGGTCATGGTGTGGTGATTGATTGGGACAATACTGTCTTAAATATATATAGATATATAGATATATCTATGTATATATATATAGATATATCTATATATATTTATCTATATAGATATATGAATATAATACTAAAGACATTGCGGTACATTCAACGATAAACAGCCTATATGAATAGAAAGACTAGGTTCTTATGAGTTCTTATGGTTTGTTTGTTTTTCCTGTTCTTTTTTAGATTAGGCGCTGGGTGCGAGCAGAAACTGGGATTAAGGTTTGCATTTTAGAAATGCATGTAATCTTTGTCTATTACAGGACAGTTCTGTGTACTTCGCTATCCACCGTGTACTTTGTGGATGTTACAGCACAAGTCATCGTGGGAGGAGCCCCCCCGTCAGTCGTCAAGCCCCGCCCCGCCCCCCACCTGCGCCCCGCCCCTTCCTCACTGTGGCGCGTCCTGAGAGTCTTCTCAGCAGGAGGGCGGGGCGTCTCACAGAGTGACGACCGAGCCGATATCGTGGTGGTCAACGTCTTCTTTGCTCTGTGACTGCGCCATTTTTATGTACATTTGCTATAGAGGAAGAAAAAAAACTAAACGGAACAATTTGAATTCTTGAAATTCTAATTTAATGTTGTTGGGGTTTTTTTTGGTACTTGTTTGTTCTTCATTGTACGAGGGACCAAGCAGTTGGTGGGGCAGTTGCACAGGATGAGGAGGATGCTGAATGAATGGGTGGCTTAATGCCGTTAGTTGTGAAAAAGATTATATTTCTTTCATTTTTTTCATCCGTTTTTAAGAATATAAAAGTGAACTGGAATTAACTGAATAAAGTAACCTGAAAACAACCCGTCTTCTCAAACAAGGCGGCGAATGACGCTTTGCCACTTCTGTTTATTGAGTAACAGATCTTTAGTTGCTCCCACTAACACCCATTTATGCGCCTCTTTAGATTACAAGCAAGTACAAATCCACCATCTTATCTTATCTTAATCCAAGAGTAGATTCTGGTGTAGCGTTTAACCTCAACCCCTCCTGTTGAGGAATGGTTTGGCCGTGACCTCTACAGATTATTCCATTTTGTTCACGATGATTTCTTCTGTCACAACAATGGAACGATAACATTGATGATCTTCGTTCAATCATTGTTTTTCTAGTTGTATGGAGCCATGACTTTCTGGTTAGTTTGCAATTCCAGTTTTTCGCTGAGCCTGTTTTTGTTTCGTTTTTGTTGACATCGTTCACGGTTTCTTTCCCTTAGCCAACCTTGACTATTCCCCTTAATAACCCTTGATTACCCCTAACACCCCCCGTAACCCTGGTCCAGATGACTCAACGCGCTGTTTACTTGAATGTAAAGCACCCACATCTGAAAATGGAGTTGTCTAAAAAGTAGATATGAAAAATACATAAATAAAAAACTGTTCTTAAGAAAGGTGTCTTCATTATGTGCTTGTCATTGAGTGCCCACTTTGTATGTGCTTTATATGTTTGTCAAGGCAAGTAGTTATTTTGCATGTACTGTACTTATTTGCTCATTGTTATTTGTTGTATGCAAACATGATCCGTCACGCAGTGAATCGAGAATTATTCTAAAAATTGCCGCCACTCGTCTCCCACAAAGATAATGTTCACCTTGACAAGGCCGCGATGATTATAGTGAAGAACAGTTTGAATGGATGGATGCAAGACGAGGGTTGGGGTTGAGTTCCAGCTGGAGTCCTTGTGTCCTTGGTGTAAAGAGAACGGAAACGTCTCAGCCCGTCTCATAACAATAACCGTAATTAACAGCCCTCCATAAGCACGTTGACTTCCTGCTTGTAACACTCAATCTGACAGCAACATGTGGTATCCAGTATATTATTCATGCAAGACCTCAGATGCCTCTTTAACAACTTGGCGTCCAGCGAGTGCCTCGAGTGTTTGTGTTTCCAGTATATTGCCATATCCATCAACACTAACAATATTTCCACACTACACTGCTGTTATTGAGCCAAAAGGTGTCTATCAAAGAATATTTTGTAATATACATGCTTTATTCCAATCACCAAATATTTCCTCTACAGTATATTGGCAATGAAACACCAGTCAAGAATCTGCTTTTATGTGGGAAATTGTTTCCCGAACAAATGGGCAAGACATCAAGCTTATCTAATCTCTAGTCTTACAGCCCATGCATGGCCACTCGCAGATAAGAATGTATTGTAAAGACGCATGTGTGGGTCTGTAAAAACACCCCAAACTACAGAGCCTTGTGATTTCCCCTGACTCCAGCCATGCCCCTCTGGTTCCGTGTTGCTCGTTTACGGCCTCGTTTCTTTACAGAAACACCGCGTCTGGTCCCGCTCCATTCAATGTGGACGGCGGGTCTGGTTGTAAGGAAGCGACACGACGAGCATTTAATCCCCACACAAGTTCACGTTTTTCAGCCAACAGTGACACAATTTGACCCCCGTTCCCTCTTTGAGATGTGGTTTGAGAAGATACAGGCCGAGGCTGGACATGGTGTCGAGTTTAAGTGTGAACCCGTCTCTGGAAGACACCGGCAGCTTCCCAACAAGACTGTTAATCCATGAAGGAACATTGAGAGGTTTATGAACAGGTGACAAAGGTCACAGGTCTCTGATATGAAAGACGAGGCCTGGAACAAATGAGATTGGAGTTGGACTCACAACAATATTCATAAATGACACACGTATTACATAATGAGACGAGATGTGTTGACAAGAAGATAAACGTGTCAAACGATTAAAAAGGAACCAGATTGTGGGAGCCGGTCTTGATTGACACATTCTACTGTAGGTTCAACGCTGCTCTACATTGCTCAAGGGCAGAACATTACATTATATTAGACATTAACCGTGTCAATAATAATCTCTTCAGTTTGATTGTCACATTAGAAAATAAATGAACACAATTCACTAGTATTCCAATTATATTTATGTATTTTAATTATTTTATTATATATTTTATTTCTTGTAATTATTTTATTATATATAATTTTTTTTGTAATTATTTATATTATATTCAAACTATTGCGTTCGGCGGAATACCAATATTGTATCCCACGTGACGAACGGCCCGTACTACAAATGGCAGCTGTTGTTGGGAGATGTAGTGCGCCGCGCGGCCGCCATGTTGCCTCCATTGTGTGTGTGTGTATGGGGTAGTGAGAGGTGACCGCTGTTGCATTGTGGGAGAAGTAGTGCGCCAACGCGCGGCCGCCATGTTGCCTCCATTGTGTGTGTGGTGGTGAGGTGACCGCCGTTGCATTGTGGGAGATGTAGTGCGCCGCCGCCATGTTGCCTCCATTGTGTGTGTGTGTATGGGGTGGTGCGAGGTGACCGCCGTTGCATTGTGGGAGAGGTAGTGCGCCGACGCGCGGCCTCCATTGTGTGTGTATGTGTGTGTGGGGGGGTGGTGCGAGGTGACCGCCGTTGCATTGTGGGAGATGTAGTGCGCCGACGCGCGGCCGCCATGTTGCCTCCATTGTGTGCGGGGGGGAGATAGTAAACACTGTGCGAGACACACTGCGAGAGAGAGAGAGAGAGAGAGCGAGAGACAACCACAACACTCAGCAACAAAAAACAAACGTCCCAGATCACGCAGGTAAGCGCGACTTCGTTCGCATTTTCCTCCACCGAACCACCGCCATTTTCCTCGCGTCGCCACCTGACGCCCCCCAGACACGCGATAGCGGCGAAATGTGCGTTTATTTCGACGCGGGAAAAAAAATAAGCGACGGAGGAGCGAGAGCGGCGCTCGGGCTCCACTCGCAGCTTGGAGCCGCCCGCCGCGCTCTGACTCCGCCCTCCTCCTCCTCTCCTCTTCCTCTATTATCGCTCTTTTTCTCGCGTCTTCGTCGCGTTTCGCCGGAGTCACACTCGTGTTCTGCGGCGTCCCGTTGAGTCGGAACATTTGAAAGTTTACGTCCCGCTCTTTTTTTTCGTCGGTTCGGTCGCTCCAGTCCTCCTCCTCTTCCTCCGTTTCGTCGTCCGCCGCCATAATCGTGCGCAGTCGTCCCGCCCCTTTAGCTCTGCAGACCGCCGCCTCATTGGCTCCGCGCGTCGGCTCCGCGCCTCCTGATTGGTCGGTGCTCGTCCGTGATTGACGGCTGTGTGCGAGTGGCGTATAAAAGACACTAATTGCGTAATTGGGGTCCGTCGTGAGAGAACTGAGAGAGATGAAGGTGTTGTTGTCGCCAAGTGAACGTTTCGGTTTCTATTTTAGCAGTCGAAAATTGTAATAAACAACAACAACAACAACAGCATCTTAGATTTATGGAGTAATGGCTTCCAGAAAAAAACCGAAGAGGAAATTCTTGTGCCAGAGGTTGCTTAAAAATAACGATAACATCAGAATAAAAACTATCGAATAATAGATAAAGTAAAGTGTATACGTCTCATAGAATAACAATACCTAATAACAATACATCTAAGAAACATTTAGTTAAAGACATAATAAGAAGTCAGACTACACTTTATAGTTCGGTTTCACCATTTATTGAGAGTTTGTCCAACGGAACGGCAAGTCTCTAACATACAAACAATATAACACATTATAATACAATGCACTAGGCGATTCTGCATCCTACTCCGCATTCGTCACGGGAGAGAGAGCCTAGCGGCGATATTCAATACTGCCTTTGACCGTGATCGTGTGTGCAGGTGACCCTCCAGCAGCAGCATGGCCCGTACCAAGCAGACCGCCC
>PIJE02001958.1:46060-48056 GCA_002895965.2 Coryphaenoides rupestris | reverse complement strand
TAACAGGCCGGAGCCGGGATGGACCTGCTGCACACCACGGTGGCGTATCCATGTGAGTAACACCAAGTCGTGGTTCCCTGGAGGGCTGTGTTGGGTATTTAAAGTGGTTTTGATGGTGTCTGGTCTGTTGAGGGACGACATACTGCAAACAATGAGAGTAATGTAAGCATGAAGCAACAGCCATTTCATTTTCATTGAAATTCTGTTTGTAAATATATAATAATAATAATAATTATTATTATTATTACTATTATTATTATTATTATTATTATTATTATTATTATTATATATAAGCTTACATTTCATTGATAAAATGGCACCACTATTTTGTAGATCATTTTGTAGATATTTATAGGGAACCACGACTTGGTGTTACTCACATGGATACGCCACCGTGGTGTGCAGCAGGTCCATCCCGGCTCCGGCCATGTTCAGCCCGTTCATGGTGTAGTGGGGTTGCTTTATGTAGGACATCATCGTGTCGCTCCTCTCCGTGCGTAACGGGACCCCGGGCTCTCCACCTGCTGCTGCTACTGCTGCGTAAAGGCGCACAGCACCGCACAGTACAGTACAGTACAGCACTGCACTGCACCGCACAGCCTATCTAACCCCTCACACTTTATGTTGCTTTACAATTGTACTCAAATGATCAAGGTAAACTTTTAACAATTAAGGAGGTAACCAATCAAAAAGTGGGGTTTCTCTCTCTCTCTCTCTCTCCCTCTCTCTCTCTCTCCTCGAGTAGGCCCTTGGTGCGCAGTGAGATGCGTCCACTGGGTTCCTTCAGCACCAGACTCTGCTAATTAGAGAACCCAAGTGGCTCCACAAACCACTCCCCTTACACACACACACACATACAAGCACACACACAAGCACAAACAAGCACACACGCACACACATACACACACACACACACTCTCTCATGCACACACATGGTAAGGCAAACATGATTGGTAGACATAATGATTGGAGCTTCTTTAGCAAACACAGAGAGAGGCAGTTTATACACCCTTTTGTTCAAGACATGAAAACAAGTTTAACCTATTCTCCGCAAACACAACTTGTGCCATATTCAGATACAGAGCTCCAGAAAAACGATGTGGAATTGCGTTCATAAAGTAGTCATCTTATAGTTTTAATTGTGTATACTCACTATATATCTCTTTAGACATGCGCACAGTATTTGGGTGTGAATTCACTGCACACTACGATGGACTCTACATCCTACAACTCCAACAACCATAATCGAGCAATAATTTGCAGATTACCGTAACCCAAGAGTTCACACACACACACACACACACACACACACACACACACACACACACACACGTGCACGTACGCGCACATGAGCGCACACACGCAGCAGCACAAAACCCGCCAAAGCTCATTTGATTTATAATATGCTTTATCTGAAAAGTAAGTATCTTATCTCCAGATAAAGGCGGGAAAGACTGAGCGATCCCTTCACTTGTGGGGACGTCTGGGCGGACATCAGTACTGGACACACAACCAGAACCTGAGGAGTTACGAGGTTCAGGTTCAGGTTCAGGGAGGTTCAGGGAGGTTCAGGGTCTGTTCTGCAGCGAGGGATGAGGACCTGGACACATTGGACCCCCTTCGTGAACAACTGAACTGGTTCCATTGAGTGGTGTCTGCATGGCCCGTACCCGCGTGTAGACCAGCAGGGCTACTGGGCTCACACCAGAGGACCGCTGGGAGTGATGGGGAATATTGTGGCTTTACTTTTTGAGGAATTCTACAAATATACGGAAGATCAGGAATACCTTTGTACAGATGGAATGTTGTGCCTGTGTTGTGTGCCTGTATGTGTGTGTGTGTGTGTGTCTGAGCAAGGTGAGAGAGAGTGTATGTGTGTCTGTGTGAGTCAGTGTGTGTGCCTACATGTGTGTGTATGTGTGTGTGCCTATGTGTGTGTGCCTATGTGTGTGTGCCTACGTGTGTCTGCCTACGTGTGTGTATGTGTGTGTGTGTG
>PIJE02001958.1:16060-38560 GCA_002895965.2 Coryphaenoides rupestris | reverse complement strand
TCATATTTGTAGACCGTAAGGTTGTGAATGTATTTAATTATATTGCGCAAGGCTATAAATGCATGATAATAAGGAGACTGCAGCATTGTGTCCACAACACAGCGTGACTAGTACCAGTAGAGAACCACCCTGAGGAGGTCACTGTCTGTCCCGTTGTTACCCCACCCTTAGTGTCCTGTGGCTGGACATGCTGAGTGTTCCCGGGGGCCGGAGGTTCTCCGCCTATGGGTGTCAGAATGGCTGCGTTGGTCTGGCCCTGGTGGACCAGAGTGGACCAGGTGAGACCTGGGACCCTGGTGGGCTGGAGTGGTCCCTATGGGGTGTCATCGGTTTTGTGAACAAATGTTTCACAACGTGTCAATGCTGATCTCTGTGTTACTAAAGTCGGCCATTCCAACTGGTCTTTGAGTGGCTAATCGCGCTCACACCTGGTGTTATAATAGGCCTTTAAAGTAAAGTATTCCTATATAAAACATATAGACCATATTGATATGCCAACTGATGTGATGATCAGTTGCCAAAAATATTTGTATATTCATTCACGTGTAAAGGTGTCATTCCTTCCAAACGAATGTCCCTCACTTACTTCAAATGGTGGTGTCTAATCTTCCGTGATGTTTCTGTGTGTTCTGCGTCAGCGGTGTTGCAGAGTTGGCGAGTCTTGCAGGACAGCCCTGTATCCACTGTTCTCCTGTTCTCCCTGAACACTGACTCCTCCTCCAGCAAGGGTAGGTGACTCCCTCTCAACACAACACACATCACAACACCTCGGTGCGGGACTCTGCAGTAGAGGCTCCTCGGTTGTTGGACTGCAAGCCAGAAGGTTCTGTACTAAAAGGTCTGCGGCCTCCCGTAGGAGTTGTTGAGCCTGCAGGAACCCCTACCTGCTCCTTAATGCTCCTCTGTCGGAATTCATTTAAGCAGCTTTGGATAAAAGCATTTGGTAAATGACAAAATTAATGCTATAATGGCGTTCTCTGTCTCTTGAACTCAGTTAATAATTCCCTTAAGATATGTTTTAATCCTTTTATCCTTTGTGTGTTATTAAATCATATGCCCTCACCCATAAAGATTTGAGTTAAAAACAGGATTCGGTAAATGATAAATGGTACCTTTATTACAGGCGCGGAAATGGGTAGTTACAATCTCCTGGTGACAAGCACGATCGAGACGGCCATAGTCTACAGGTGAGAATCAGTTGAGCTTTTATGCTTGTAGCAGAAGCTCCTCCCACGAGTCACACACAGGTAGTTATTGTGTGAACCGGTTGTAGACTTAAAAGCGGTTCTCAGGTGGTTCAATGCTAACATGTTAGTGAGTGTGATGATGGCTTGTTGTGCCTGTGGAGCCTTAATGACTTTAATTACTCGAATACTTTGAAGGCACCACAGGTGTGCAGCCTCACCCAGCAGCCCCAGACTCTAATCAGCCTGACTCTGGCCTCAGGTGAGGCTGCTTAAACCAGCCACCAAACACAGAGTTATCACCTTTTCATATACTGTACATAAAGATTTAATTTAATTCAATTTCATTTTTATTTATTCCGCTCATGGTCATGTACAACTCCAGAAAATAGAAACCAAAAATGCCATTCACAATCAAAACACAGCTTTGTTTCTACATTTGTTTGCACATGACCGAAAAGGAGCAGGGAGAAGAACAGTCTTACTTACTCAAAACATAAATGAACAATATAAATAGATACATGTAAATAAGTCTGTCAATTACAGTTACTTAACAAGTAACTGTAATTGACACATACAATTGATTAAAAGAGGTGTGTTTTTATAAAGGTTAAAAGTTCAATTGAACGGACCCGAGGCAGCAGTGTCATCCCTGTGTTTGTTACCGTCAGAGACATCCAGGAGCACGGAACGTCCAACCCGGAGTTCCTCCCGGAGAGCGACCACTGGGACGCCGTGCTGTGTGCTCTGGTCGTAGACCTGGACTTTGACGGACAGAAGGAAGTGCTGATCGGAACTTATGGGCAGGTCCGTGGTGGGACGAGCTTCTTAAGGGCAAATCCCCTGACAATTATCGTTTTGAACCTTTCAACGGATGCACCTTTCTGTTTTTAAGCGTGAGACAACGGTAATATGACTTTGAATTGTATTTTCTTCCAAACAGGAACTGCTCTGTTACAAGTTCCAGGAGCAGCCCGACAGCGGCTGCTCAACGGATAGGCTGTTTCAAATGGTGTGGAGGCGGAGCTTCAAGAGCCCGGTGCTGTCCATCACCTACTCGGACCTGACGGGGGACGGGCTGAAGGAGCTGGCTATTCTCACTCTGAAGGGACTGCACATCATGCAGGTTTTTGACGACCGCTGGACCCAAACACCTCACGTCTTAGTTTCAATTCTAAATCCGTGTTTTGCGGAAACTCATAGACAGGACGTTTGCTGTTGTAAAATACATGCTGTACTTTGACAGTGCAGGGTTTGTGGTTGAGGTTGAGCTGGAAGGTTCAGGGTTTGAGTCCCGTTATCCACAGCCTGCCTGTACCCTTGAGTAAGATAACTTCAGGATGAATAAAATGAACGTAAATAGCCTACTTACCCCTGCCTTCTCATTACTGACTAATACCTGATAACCTACTAATTTAGCAGATACTTTTATCCTAAGTGATGTACAGTAGAGGGATTTTTACAGATATATTAAAAAATCACTGTACTGTATGTAGCTTCGGATAAAAGTGTTCCCTCTCTCCCTGTTCCCCAGCATTCCCTCTCCAGCACCGCAGACTTGGTTCTCCAGAGACTCTCCAAAAGACTTCCCACGCTAATACACTCAGAGCTCGACCGCCAGGAGGGGGTGCCGGAGCCTACTGCCCCACCACCACCACCACCACCAGCACCACCATCACCGAATTAAAAGATTAAGACAATCTCTTTGGCTGGGACCCAGTCCAGAACCTTTTTGGGGGGCTATTTAAAGCTGTAGCCAAACAAATGATTTCATTGACTTTTTGTTCTGATTAGTTAAAACTTTGTTTTGGCTCAAATATTCCCCACTCGTAGGTTGGAGCCGTCTGACAGGCAACAGGTGTCTTATAATGGCCCACATGAGCATAAACTGTATTGATAAATGGCTTGATTGATTGGATCTGGCATCAATTGAGCTCATTTCAGTAATGGCAAAGGGCCGAGCAGCAATGGGGCTTTGAAAACTACAATTGATGCATTCATACTAATTATGTTGTACAGTGGGATGTGGATGTATATGAGGGCAATTGTAAATGATCAATAAAACTGTATATAACAATTGGCAAGATCTTCATCTCTTTGTGTTTGATATGCATGATATGCATTTGTATTCACCGCAGTTTGCTTTGAAATGTCTGCTTTTGAAATATCTTCAAATATGATTACACACACACACACAGTAGTAAGTTGTTACTAGTAACTATGCAACTATGTAACTTCAATAATATTTGCAGTCCTTATTTATTATACCTTATCTTATCTTATCTTACCTTCTTATCTTACCTTTTCTTTATGTACCTCAGCGACATATTGTTGTTTCCTTCAATAAATGTACTCTTACTTTGTAAGTCACTTGCCCCACATGTAAATGTAAATACCTCAAAGGTATTTAGAAATAAGAGGTTTAGAAATAAGATACAACTTTATTGATCTCGAAGGAAATTATTGTGCCAGGTTGCATAGCAACACAATAAAACAATAGAGAAATAAACAGTAGAATAATACAAATAATAACAGATTTACACATTTACAGTAAGTCTAAGTCCTAGGAGAAGTATAAAAATATAGGTAAGACAAGATATTCAGTGAGCAAAAACAATTTGCCAATAATTGAAGTGTAATAAAAGGGTAATGATAATAGTAATGGTAAGAGGAAGTATTGCACATAAAGGGCAGTAATACTTTTTATACTTTTTAATGTTTAAATCCCACTTCTGCATTGATTGCAGGAGATGTCGCGTCTCGCCAGCCAGTGGCACTGCGCTCCTATAATAACCTCCTAGAATAAACTCTCTCTCTCTCTCTCCCCCTATGTCTCTCTCTCTCTCTGTTATTCTCTCTCTCTCTCTCTCTCTCTGTCTCTCTCTCTGTCTCTCTCTCATTACAAAGGCAACAATAACAGAACAGACCAGCAGCTGCTCTCCCTCTCAGATAGCGGGACCCCCAGGACCTGGAGGTGGCGTGGTCGTGACAATATAACACTGCGCGCGTGCGTGTGTGCGTGTGTGCGTGCGTGTGTGTGTGTGTGTGTGTGAGCGTACAGTACTCCCCCGGGGGGAGACGGGACGGGAGACCAGACCAGTGGACCGGGATGGGGACCACCAGGCCAGACCACCACTGATCCGATCCCATCCGATCCGAGATCCGATCCGATCCCGATCCGTGTGTCAAGTAAAGTGTGACAGTTCTTTGCACTCAATGGCTTTTTATATTTAGCCTTCCCTGAGCCGAGCCGAGCCGAGCCTCTGGACCACCCCCCCCCCCCCCCCCCCCTGGACCCCTCCTGGACCCCGCCTGGACCCCGCCTGGACCCCCCTGGACCCCGCCTGGACACCCGAGGGTCCCCGCCGGTCCCCGCCGGTCGTGCGTAACACCATCCGAGGAGAGACGCGCGGTCCAAACTTGAGCGCACTTTCTCTCTCCTACATCTGATCTTAGAGCTCAGCATTATGATGATGATGGCGGGGGGGGGCACCCTGCAGCAGCAGCAGCAGCACCCCGGCGTCTTCGTCCACCACCACATGGACTCCGAGCCGGTCGACTCCAGGAAGAGACCCCTGGAGGAGGAGAAGGAGGAGGAAGAGGAGGCGCAGGGGGAGAGCGGGGGCCCCAAGCGCTCCAACACGGGAGGTAGGAGCCCCACACACACACACACACGCACACACACACACACACACACACACACGCACACACACACACACACACACAACACACACACACACACACAACACACAGCACGGTTATCAGAGGGTGGCTGAGGGGAGCCTCTTTGTGAACACTTAATAAGACTATTAATAACTCGTGTCATGACAGTAAACAGTCAACACAGAGGGGTCCTGGTCCTGGTTACGAGGGTGGGCTCCAACACCTGTCTCAGTAGGCCTACTGTGCTGTCCTGGTCCAGATTTCCGAGTCTGGACTTAAGTTCGACTAAGTAGACCCCAGTGGGTTTACATGAGACCGCACGGGGAGGTCAGACTCGGGTCAGCTTTGGGTCACACCTGTGCCCCTTTGAATGGGAACATTCTAGGGGTGGAAAGGGAGGTCTGAGACTTTCACCGAAGTCCTACTCGTGCTACTACAGCCCTTTCCATTGGCCCCAACCTTAAACCTTAAACCTTAAACCTTAAATGTGACTAACTGGTTCCAAAAAGTAAGTGGTGGCTAAAACGTGGATATGGAATTGACCGGCGGACTACTGGAATCACACAGAACCCGCATTATCACTATAATAGCCCTTTATTAACCTACTACACCCACCATATCTACTGTTCCTCTTGGTGACTGCTGCCCATAGGTCTGCAATATTGTTGAAACGTAAAAAAAAAAAGAAGCAGAAAAGTAGGAGGCCTATTTAGGTCTACTAGAAGCTTTTGCTGTCCCTTTTGTAGTCAGTTAATTGTACAGTAAAATAGTATTTAGCATGTGCAACTCGTGCCCTATCTGGATCCATCACGACAGGTTTATTTGTATACAGTTGAGTCTGAGATATTGCTTCATGTCATGACGCCGTGTCATCGCCAAATATATCTTGCAGCCAACACAACACAACACAACACACCACCAGTGGCCCCCGCTAGGTTAGTCGCTGTGCATCTTACACCTCGACGCCACCCCTCACCAGAAGCATCTACGACGAGGCCGAGGTAATCCAGGTATGCCCGACACATTAGTGGCTACTTGGGTCCACGTCTCACCAGCTCCAAACCGCCACACTTCACATCTAACTGCTCCCCCCCATAGGGCTTTAATAAGCGCTGTGCTATCTGTCGCCCAGCTCGGCAGACCATTGGCCGTTTCCATAACAGACGGTATGTCCGATATGTGCGTCCCCACACGTACTCCGCTATCAGATCGTAGGCGAGAGAGAGGCGGTTCCCCCGGGTTCCCCGGCCGATGGTGTTCCCGTGTTGTGCAGCTAGCTAGCTAGCTAGCGCGCGGCGGGGCGGGCATCACGTTGGAATGGCCGCGACAACGTGTGTGTGTGTGTACATGTGGCCGGTGTCTGTCATTCCAATGGACCGTTAGATCCCTCAACAACATCCTTTAGGCGGCTGTACTTGTGCTGCTGCTTGTTCACCATTCACACGAGCAACCAGCAATGACAAATAGTAAATGGATTGCATTCATACATCGCTTTTATCCAAAGCGCTTTACAGTATTGCCTCACATTCACCCATTCATACACGTCAGGAGCAGTTAGGGTTAGGTGGTGTCTTGCTCAGGGACACCTCCACACTTAGCTTGGAGGAGGAGGAGCCCCGGGGGTCGAACCAGCAACCTTCCTGTTGCCAGACAATCGCTCTTAACCTCCTGAGCTACTGCCGCCCCGACAACATACTGAAAGCCCCTTACTTTAATGGATTTTAAAATGGACGATTCAAAACGGTACGCTGAAATATAAGCTCTCGGCCGCAAAGGCCAGTCGTGATGAACAGGACAAGAAGGCACTTAGTTAAAATTCTACCCGTGTGCTCCTTAGAATACCTCCCAAACTCTCCATATTTCTTCACAATGAGTGGCTGGGGGGGGGGGGTTGCGCGTCATTTAGAACTCGCTTGGCGCTTAGGATGCCATTTTGTTCTCGATGGTAAGGATTTTCCAGATGGCTCCCAAAACACGGCATTGCTGTTCAGTGCAGAATCCTTGTGGAAATCAATGCACACATCCGATCAAATCCTTTTCACACTGATACCGGATCAATAATGGATGGTGGCCTACTATTCCATTATTATCCGTCATTTTAAACCATTTTGTGGAAAATAGAACGACCGAAGCAATGCTTATTTAGATTGATGTTCGTATTGCGAAAACCTTATGTATTGAAATATCGAACAACTCACATCTTCAACTGCCTTGTAGTCCAGGCTTACACTCAATGCCACAATTCATAAATAAAACCAACTTGCTTTTATTTTCATATGACTACACATTGGCGGTCGTGGCTCGTTCACTGGTAATATCTTCACTGTTCATAATATATGAGCTGAGCCAGTGCGGCTATCATTTCTACATCGTTTCTGTTTTTTAAGCGTCACAAAGAGAGAGAGAGCCCAGAAACCAAGCGACCACAATTATGTCCCTGTCCCTCACTGCTTTTGGCCCCTCGCCTCCTCCTCCTCTTCCTCCTCTTCCTCCTCCCTCCCTCCCCCTCTCTCCCCTCTCCCCCTCTCCCCCCTCCAGCCCCTAAAAAGAACCTATTGCAGAACAGCTCATTGTTCGGTCCTGAATGCACACGGACGTATACAGCACCAGGCGCTGGCGCTCGGATCTCATAAATATCCTCAAATTAACCTCACCTTACAAACCGTCACTCAATGTTGCTTCGTACGTCGTGGGTGTGTGTGTGTGTGTGTGTGTGTAGCGTGTGTGTATGCGTGTGTGTGTGTTTGTGTGTAGCGTGTGTGTGTGTATGTGTGTGTGTGTGTAGCCTAGCTCTCGCTGAGAGGTAAAAAAAAAGGAGAATCCACACCCTTCTTCTTCCCTTTAATCAGCAAACCCTTGACTCTGTTTGATATTGATCGGCGTATTGGGCCTGAATTGATCGTTAACATGATGGGCGGACACGACAAAAGGATGTGTGTGTGTGTGTGTGTGTGTGTGCATGAGTCCCCGTACACATGTATGTATGTATGTATGTATGTATGCATTTCAGGTTCGACAGACAATGAATCCACCATAGATAGACACATACACACACACACACACACACACACACACACACACACACACACACACACACACACATGTGAGGGCGGTGTGTGTGTGTGTGTGTGTGTGTGTGTGTGTGTGTGTGTGTGTGTGTGTGTGTGTGTGTGTGTGTGCTGGTGCTGAAATGACACACTCCTCCTTTCATTATCAGTGGTGCTGTTCTGTGTTCGACATGAACGCCAACGGCCCTCCTATAGTTTGTTCCTCTCATGTTTTCTAATTGAACCTGTAATTACGCAGCACTGGTAGATGTGTGTGTGTGTGTGCGTGTGTGTGTGTGTGTGTGTGTGTGTGTGTGTGTGTGTGAGTGTGTGCGTGTGTGTGTGTGTGTGTGTGCGTGTGTCCTCCAGAAAGGTCCTGTCACCTCAAGGATTTAGTATGATCCCCTAATGTCGCTAATGGCGAGTTTGGCACGGACACCGGGAACCGTTGTTTGAATTCATTTATTTTTTATTTCTTCTTCTTCTTCTTCTTCTCCTTTTTCTTTTCCTTTTTCTTGGGGGGGGGGGGGGGGGGAGAAGGACACAGGTGCCCTTGCAGAGAGAAGCGTGTGACGTGAGCCGACTGTGAATTTGCCAGGTGGCAGCGAGAGAGATGGAGATAGAGAGACAGAGATACACAGAGAGAGAGAGAGAGAGAGAGAGAGAGAGAGAGAGAGAGAGAGAGAGAGGGGGGGAAAAGAGAGATGGAGATAGAGAGACAGAGATACACAGAGAGAGAGAGAGAGGGGGGGGGAGAGAGATGAAGACAGACAAACAGACAGACAGAGAGCGCGCCTGAAATGAAAGCACATAGAGATGGACAGACAATAAAGGGGGACGGACCGGTCTTCCCAGTTGCAGCAGGCTGGCGGACGTCTCGATCAATAGGGGAACGTTATTGTGGAATTATCAAAGGGGTGGGGGGGGGGGGGGGGGGGGGTGGGGGGTAATAGGCTCCCCCTTCCCCCCTCCGGCCCCCATCCCCCCCCGTCCCCTCCTGTCCCCATCACCCCATCCCCCCGCCGCCATAAACATAACCCATGTGGGGCCAGCATCACGTAGCCCTTGAATTGAATAGAAAATGAGTTTGCTTACAAAAAGAAGAAAGGAAAGAATACAGTCCCCATTTTGTTAAGAGCAGCCACCCGGGTGGTCGGGGGAGAGAGAGAGAGAGAGAGAGAGAGAAAGAGAGCGCGCATTCTCATTCCTGATCTGATCGCCGGTGTCTCCACACACACACACACACACACACACACACACACACACACACACACACACACGCATACGCACGCACAATAACAACAACGTGCACACTGCAGCATTCACGCTACACACACACACACATATATATATATACGTATATACGTATACACACACACACACACACGCCGCGACGGCTAGCCGGGCTACTAGTTCCCGCCGTGAGATTTATAGGCGTAGTGATTGGCTTCATCACCCCCACCTCCTCTCCTCTCTCCCTCCTCCTCCTCCTCCTCCTCCTCCTCTACCCCCCACACACACACACACACACACACACACTCCACTCCCCCTCCCCCACACCCCCACCCCCCTCCCACCATTCTGCGGCACTGCCATTTGCAATGGTTGACGAGCCCCTCCGCCCCGCTCCAACATGGCCGTCTCCGGGATTTGGGATGGGGAGGGAGGAGAGGGAGGGATGGAGAGGTGGTGGGGGGGGGGGGAGCAAAAAATAAAGAGGAAAGAAAGAGGGGTTGGAGAGGAGGGGGGCGGGGTCGGGGGGCTGGGGTGGTTGGCGTAACACACACACACACACACACGTACACACACGTACACACACACTCTCTCTCAGTCTCAGTCTCAGGCGTCCTCGCTAGCCCGGCTCACGAGGTCCACGCGACGCGGCCGGGCGCCGTGAAGGTCACTCAAGACTGGCCGGCGAGCGATCGACGCACCTTGTGTCACTCGCCCCAAATAAAAAGTGTGCATGTGAAGGGGGGGGGGTGGTGGGGGGGGTGGTGTGAAGAGCGGGGGGGTGAATGGGCCGCCATACTTTATAGTGCTGCGTCAAAAGAGGCGGAGCCCAGAGAGAGGAGGGCGGGCGGGAAGGAGAGAGAAAATGTAATGTTATTTTTTTATTTTTTTGGTGGTGTACCGGCATCGGAGAGAGAGGTGGTGGTGGTGGTGGTGGTGGCGGTGGTGGCGGCGGCGGTGGTGGTGGTGGGCGGGGCCATGACGCGCCGTAGGGTTGGTTGGTCGGTTGGCCGGGTGGGAGGGAGGGTGGGAGGGGGAGCCGGGAGCTACGAGGCTGCTGATTGGTCCGGGCAGGCGTCGGTCGCGGTGCGCTGCCGCAGACGGACAGGCCACTCGATGAATATGGATGAGAGGCAAGTGAAAAGGGTGATGCGGCAGGGAAGACCCCCACCCTCCTCCCCGCCGACACCACCACCACCACCACCACCACCACCACCACCGCCAACACCACCACCACCAGCAGCACCACCACCACCTCCTCCTCCTCCTCCTCCGCCTCCTCCTCCTCCTCCTCCTCTGCCTTCAAACCGATGCAGGCTCGAACAATGCGAGCCGTCTTTGACTGAGGAACGCTGAGGACTCTGCATTAGCATTTTCTCAGACAATTGAAAGCTCTGGCCAGCTGCTGCTGCAGGCACCATGCCTTGGACGTCACGGTGAAGCCCGTGCACCTTTTTTTATTTTTTGTTTTATTGTTTCATTGTTTTCTGCTTTTTCCTCGCGGCCGCCCGCCGATGGTTTGAGAGCCTCCCCCCCTAACCCCCCTCCTCCCGCCCCCCCCCTCGCCGCGGCCGCCGCTGCCGCTGCCGCCGCCGCCGCCGTCGAACATAGCACCACCACCGCCACCACCACCACCACCACCAAAGAAAAAAACCAAAAACCGGTCGCATTCCTGAACACCGGCTGCTGGCTGCACCTATGCACCGGTCCGACGCCACGGAACGCTTTAGTGATCGTACGACTCCGGCATTGATGGCCATCTGACAGCGAGAGACACCCAACCAGCAGATCTCAGAATGGGTAAGAGTCCGTCCCTCGCCTCTCCCTCGCCGCGCCGCTCCGGTCCGATCCGGTCTCCGGTCTCTGTTCTGTTCTGCTTCCTTTCCTGCGTCTCTTTCTTTCATTTTGTAATAATCTTTCCTTTTGTAGCTTTGGGGGGGGTGGTGGTGCTGGTGGTGGTGGTGGTGGGTTGGGTGGGTGGGTGGGTGGGTGTGAGGGTTAGATATGACTTGTTGAATTTGTCCGGTTGTGCTAAAACTACTTCCAAAAAATTCAGCAGCAGTGTTGTCAGCGTTCGCCGCAGTTCAATTTGTTTCATTTAAACTGCTCATTTCAGGGGGCCCAGTGTCTGCGCTGTCCGTCACTGGCAGGTTGGCCTATTGAGATGCATAGTGGGTACTTGGAGGGCTTATAGTGGGGAGGAGGAGGAGGAGGAGGAGGAGGAGGAGGAGGCGAAGGAGGAGGCGGAGGAGGGGGGACAGTCACAAGGCATTTCCTCCTGACCCACCCCCCCCCCCCCCCCCCCCCTCTGGTGACTTAACTAAACACGCTTGGCTCAGTCCCCCCAATGTCCCTTCTCTCTCTCTGTGTCTCTCTCTCTGTGTCTCTCTCTCTCTGTCTCTCTCTCTCTGTCTCTCGCTGTCTCTCTCACTCTCCCACTCTCTCTCTTCTGAGCCTTGGCTGCGAGCGCCAGTAGCTTCGGGGGTGGGTGGGAGGGTCGGTGGGTGGGTGGTGTTGGTGTTGGTGGTGTTTGTGGTGGTGGCTGGGTGTTGGGGGTACTGGGACCGCCAGACCAGACCGGCAGGCGCTAGCCGTCCCCAGTGGGCCCACACCATGGCTCTCCCCCTTCTCCCCCGTCGCTCCCTGGCGGGTTCTGCAGCAACAGATTGCGTGTGTTTACTCTCACTACGCGACACCATCAGAACCTGTTACTGTGATTTTCCCAAAACACAAGCGGGGGGGAATTAATTATTGACTTAATGGCGGCAACAGCCGGTGGGGGAAAAACGGATGCGGTCGCCAGGGCGATGGAGGTCGCCGGACCCGCGACTCTCGCTCGCTCCCCGGCTCTCCTGTGGCCGGAGAGCGAGCCGGAGGGGAAAGTTACGCAGTGGTCCAGAGGTTCCGTCTCCCGACAACAGGTCCAGCTGTGCCCCCGCCCCCCCCCCTCCCACGCCGGAGGAACATCTGGGGAGCTGAGCGGGAAGAGGAGGAAGGGACCTTTTGACAAAGAATTCCATTGATCAGCTCAGTCACGCACACACACGCACACACACGCACACACACACACACACGCACATCGCTCGCTCACCAAGGTCATCTTTATTGCCGCTCATTGGCGGAGAGAGAACGCAGAGGCTTCAGACTTCAGCGTCGGGGGGGCTGATGTACGCAGAAAGAGATGCGCCCGATGCCCACCCAGTAGTAGTGGCAGCGTGACGGCCGATAAATCCCCGCCCCCCCCCGCCAAAGAAAATGACGCCATACTGTCAATTGTTGGCTTTGTGCAGACATACGTACGTACGTAGGTAGGTAGGTCGGTAGGTAGGAGGCTTAAGGTACGCTCTCGCACGCACGGGTTTGCTGGCCGACGGCTTGCATGGGAGGGATGTACAGGCGAGTGCACCTGTGAACGCATCTCGATGATGATTGCAAACGCTTGGGCAGGATCCTCGTCCTGCGCGGAGGAGGCGGAGAATGAACGAAGGGAGACGGGAGGAGATGGCGGTGGGAGGCTGGGGTGCTGGGAGGCTGGGGTGCTGGGGTGCTGGGGTGCTGGGTGCAACACGAGGGGCATATTAATGGGAGTGGGAGCGAGTTTAGGGAGCGAGCGTGGCCGTCGACACGGCGGCTGTGAAACGCGTCGATGTCACAGTGTCATGTTCATTATGATCTGAGACTAATGGGTGCGTTACAGATTGGGCAACAGGTTAGGACGCTTTCCCTCCATCCTCCCTCAGTCCGTCCGCACGCACACACGCATTACCCCCGCGCAAGATGAGGCATCGTAGGCCGCAGTGGTCCCGGTCTCATGGTTCGCCTGGTTCCCAGACCCCGTAGCCATCGACGTCCCCCCCCCCCCCTCCCTCCATCAAAAGATACACGACCGATGAACTGTTAGCATTAGCGTCGTGCATGCGATGTGCAGCTGCCGGTGTACATGTGTCCCACAGCGAGGCGAGTGATGATGTCATCCTCCTCCTCTCAAGCGAGGCAGTGGGTGGGGGGGGGGGGGGCGGTGGGGAGGCGGGAGGAGAAAGGGTCTGGACATGACGTCATCGCATCGGAGCGTTGCAAGCAGAGGTCAAGATTTGGCAGCGAGGCCAAATCATACCGTCGTCTTCGTCGGAGAGTCGTAGCGTCCCGTTATCCAGGGGAGCGTGTCCGTCGATCGTGCTTCATCGCGGTGGGAGTGACCGACCCCGCGCGAGAATGAGAAAGAAAAGGGCTTTCCATGATCCACCTCTCTCTCTTCCCTTCCCAATCATGTCTGTCTGTCTGTCTGTCTGTCTGTCTGTCTGTCTGTCTCTGGGGTGTTTTTGCACAAAGATGACTGTGGGGACAAGTGGAGTCTGTGCGGGCGTACGTACGCGCCGTGTGGCTGATTGTTTCTCTCATTATCATCGTTTCTCTAATTGTGATCGGGAATTCTGGCGGACACACCTCTCTCACCGCCTCTGATTAACGTCTTGATTGGTAGCGGGGAAAAGCAGAAGGTTGTTTTTAACTGTAACGTTCTTCTGTTCTGTTTCGGTTCCGTTGGTCTCTTGTTTGTTTTTTTTGTAACGTTTCATCAATCACTAGCTGGCTTGAGCCTCCGTAAGCCACTGAAGTGGTTTCCAAAATGGAGGAGATTGAGGCTGTCGTTGGCAGTGAACCCTCGGAAAACAAATCTGTGGGATTGTGTCCCATATGCTTTTATCACTTCCTCTCATTACCCGAGATCATGTCTGCTGGCTCCCGACCGCCGCACCGCAACAACACGCACAACCGTTGTGCGTGTTGTTGCTGTCTGCGTGTTGGTGTGTGTGTGTGTGTGTGTGTGTGTGTAACTAGTTGTCTGAACAGAACATTGCCCGTGTACGGTATACAGCTTGTTGATTTGATATTATTATTATTATTATTATTATTATTATTATTATTATTAAGTGAGTTCTAGTCACACTTCTCGGTCATTAGCTGCAGAGCTGTGAACGCGGTTTTCTGTTCTGACCTTTTTTGGTTCCGATGCAACACTGTTTTCAGAAGGTGGCTGAAAACTTGAAAACGGTTAAATTTAGTCCTCGGCAAAAGTGGAAAGGAGGTCATCTTTTACTCCACGGGAAATCTGGGACAGAACCTCGAGCACGCCACCGATCTCCGATTTTAGCGCCACGGTTCTGATTATGTGGCACTGAAGGTCACCGAGAATGCTGCTTTTTTACGACGGAACCGGATCCGTCTCTCTGAGCGGCGTCCGCGACGACGCGCTCGACCCGAAGACTTGTGTTACGTATAAAGCGCCTCGCGTTACCTTGACACCTCATCACCGTTACGGTTTCTGTTTTATGCAAGGCTCAGGCCTCTACAGACGCACAAAACCGCTTTTACAAGACACTTTCTTCTGTGTGTGTGTGTGTGTGTGTGTGTGTGTGTGTGTGTGTGTGTGTGTGTGTGTGTCTACGTGTGTGTGTCTACATGTGTGTGTGTCTACATGTGTGTGTGGGTGTGTGCATATGTGTGCCTGTGTGTGTCTATGTGTGTGTCTGTGTCTACATGTGTGTGCGTGTGTGTCTGTGTGTGTGTGAATTTGTGTGTGTCTATGTGTGTATGTGTGTATGTGCATGTGTGTGTGTGTGTCTACCTGTGTGTGTGCATGTCTGTGTGTGTGCATGTGTGTCTACGTGTGTGTATGTGTGTGAATGTGTGTGTGTGTGTGTGTGTATCTACATGTGTCTGCATGTGTGCGTGTGTGTGTGTGCATGTGCATGTGTGTGTGTGTGTGTGTGTGTGTGTCTATGTGTGTGTGTGTGTATCTACATGTGTGTACGCGTGTGTGTGTGTGTGTGTGTGTCTGTGTGTGTCTATGTGTGTGTGTGTGTATCTACATGTGTGTGTGTGTGTGTGTGTGTCTGTGTGTGTCTATGTGTGTGTGTGTGTATCTACATGTGTGTGTGTGTGTGTGTGTGTGTGTGTGTGTGTGTGTATCTACATGTGTGTGTGTGTGTGTGTGTGTGTGTGTGTGTGTGTCTACGTGTGTGTGTGTGTGTGTGTGTGTGTGCATGTGTGTCTATGGTGTGTGTGTGTGTGTGTCTACATGTGTGCATGACTGTGTGTGTCTCTACGTGTGTGTGTGTGTGTGTGTGTGTATGTGTGTGTGCGTGCCCCTCTCTCTGTGGCTCCTCCCCCTGCAGAGGAAGGAGAGTACTTCCTGAAGGTGCTGATTCCCAGCTATGCGGCCGGCTCCATCATCGGGAAGGGCGGTCAGACCATCGTTCAGCTGCAGAAGGAGACGGGCGCCACCATCAAGCTGTCCAAATCCAAAGACTTCTACCCAGGTAGGCCCCCCCCCACCGCCGGCACTACGAGCTGACCAATCACAGCGCTTCCTTCCTCCCTCCATACTATAACCTGACCAATCACAGCGCTGCTTCCTCCCTCCCTCCATTCATTCATTCATTCATTCAGAAATATGCGGTTTACTGCTGTGGGAGTGTGTGTGTGATTGGTGGCTCTACCTGGGCCAGGTGAGGCCAATTAAGCCAATTAAGCCAGCCAGCTAGCCACCAACCACACACACACTCCCACAACTGCACTTCATCGACCAATGGGAGGGCCAGCCATCGATGCCGTCATTCGGTCCTACCGCTGCTGCTGCTGCTGCTGCTGCTGCGACCGTAGAGCCTCCGTAGGTCTGGTTGGTGGTTGTGTTCTGATCATGTGACACGCGTTAGTGACCGCTGTTTAATCCCGAAGGTAATTTCGTTCGATTCACTGGTCGTGTCGTGTGTGTGTGCGTGTGTGCGCGTGTGTGTGTGTGTCTATGTGTGTGTCAGTGGTGTGTGTGTGTGTGTGTGTGTGTGTGTGTGTGTGTGCACTAGCAGATCAGCTGTTAATGCACACACACACACACACCACACAGGGCCGTGTTGATTGCGGAGATCTGTTTATACTGTCGCCATAACGACAACATAATGCATGCATTTCCATTTAGAACCCAAATAACGGCGGCCATTTTATTATAGAGAGAGAGATAGGGAGAGAGACAGCGACACACACAGAGAGAGAGAGAGAGAGAGAGAGAGCGAGAGAGAGAGAGAGAGAGAGCCTCCCAAGCCGAGGACATACTGACAGCGTGAGTCACGGACATTCCTCGTTCCTACTTCCTGGAGTCAGAGACCGGATTCTCGGGAAGCGGAAACCTGGAAATGCGTCGACCCGGTCCGGTCCTCTACTACTGTACCCAGCGGTACCGATCGACCGGCCCCGGCGTCCCCGCCCAGACAACAGAACCGCCTCTCTCTCTCTCTCTCTCTCTCTCTCTCTCTCTCTCTCTCTCTCTCTCTCCTCTCTCTCTCTCTCTCTCTCTCTCTCTCTCTCTCTCTCTCTCTCTCTCTCTCCGTCCGTCCGTCGTCCTGTCCGTCCGTCCGTCCCTCTGTGTGTGTGTGTGTGTGTTTGTCCTTCAAGCCTCAGAGGACACCTCAACCTGCTGAGCATTAACGGGGGCTGAGCGTCGCTTGATTAGCTCCAGATGTCTTCTGTGATAACTGATGAAGCCGGATGAAGACTTCCGGTTTAAATATAGACGCCCGGCGTTGCCTTAATGCTATAGTTTCGTCAGCAAAGCAGATCGGTGGGTCAGAGCGCAGAGAGAAAGCGTTACTGCAGTGGGGCGCATGTAGCTAAACAGCAGGATTTATCGTCGATTTAAATGGTAAATGGATTGCATTTATACATCGCTTTTATCCAAAGTGCTTTTATCCAAATTGCCTCACATTCACCCAGTCATACACCGACGGCGGTGCCAACCATGCAAGGTAACAACCAACACGTCAGGAGCAGTTAGGGGTTAGGTGGTATCTTGCTCAGGGACACCTCCACACTTAGCTAGGAGGAGGGGGAGGAGCCCGCGGGATCGAACCGGCAACCTTCCTGTTGCCAGACAACCGCTCTTATACCTCCTGAGCTACTGCCTGAGCTATTTATCGAATTCATCACGAAGTGCTCCGATCGAATAATCAAATCCATCTGAAGGCATCACAACAACACATGGGATGACGTCTCATGGAATGTGTCTCTCTATACTCCGCATAACCCCCCCGTTGTAAATCATCACATTTTCATTTTTGTTCCAGTAGTCGACGAGAAATAACACTTTTCTGGCCAAAATGGCCGTTTTTTCTTTTCGGCTAAATGTATTTTGTATTCATTTATTTTGTTATTAGCGAGCTGCGTGCGAAATACCGCATCTGAGACGACTTGACGACGCAGCGCAGCTCCTGATGGGGGTGCGGTGGGGGGGGAGGGGGGGGGGGAAGGAGGGGGGAGTGCAGGGGAGGAAGGGGGGGGGAGGGGGGGGGGGAGATAAGACGGCAGAAACGTGTTCGTTCCCGCCCGTGTCTCCTCTTCGCCCCGTCGCCCCTTTTGTGCTCAGCTCGCTTCCGTCGCAAACAACATCAAAGCCCCCCGGCCTTGAGAGTGAGCGGGGGGGGGGGGGGGGGGGGGGGGGGGGGGGGGGGGGGGGGGGGGGGGAGGGGGGGGGGGGGGGGAGGGGGGGAGGAGGGTGGGGGGGAGGGTGGGGGGGGGAGGGGGGGGGGGGGAGGGGGAGGGGGGGGGGGGGGGGGGGGGGGGGGGGGGGGGGGGAGGTGGGAGGGGGGGGAGGGGGGGGGGGGAGGGGGGGGGGTGGGGGGAGGGGGGTGGAGGGAGGGGGTGGTGGAGGGGGTGGGGGTGGGGAGGGGGGGTGGTGGAGGCCCGGCCTTGAGAGAGAGAGGAGAGGAGGAGAACAGGAGAGAGAGAGAGAGAGAGAATCAGAGAGAGTCCCCCTACCATCGTTCGTCGCAGCTATGTCCGTTGGGAGGGGGGGGGAGGGAGAGAAAGAGAGAAAGGAAAAAAAGGAAAATAGCGAAATATATTAATTGTTATTTTGGTTGCCATGGAAACCGATGAAAGGAGTCCCGTGTATCCTCGCCGCTGCCTTTAGTCTGTCGTCAACACCTGCTACCTCCCCCAGCTCATTACTGTGATGAGTGAGGAGAGGAGTTCAGGGAAGGAGGGAGGGAGGGAAGGAGAGGGAAGGAGAGGGAGGGAGGGAGGGAGAGAGAGCGAGAGAGAGAGAGAGGGGTGCGCTGGCAGGCTTCTGATTGGACGCCGTCCCGGCCCACCAAAGTAAAGTGGAGTGACCACCACTAGCCCACACTGCACAATGGTTGTCTCTCTCTCTGCAGCGACCCTTACAATGGCGTCAATGTAGGCTACCCCCACCCCCACCCCCACCCCCAACATCCCCAACCCTAAACCCTAAACCCTAAACCTTAAACCTTAAACCTTAAACGCTAAAACCTAAACGACTGAACCCTAAAATCTAAACCCTAAACCTTAAACCCTAAACCCTAAACCCTAAACCCTAAAACCTAAAACCTAAACCCTAATGCAGGAGCAGCAGCTGTATATGGACGCCACCACCGTCGCTGCTGGGACCATTCCCAAAACCATCCTGACATCTAATAATTTATCCACACTTTTTGTACAATCAATTATGTTTTGAACCCTTTGTGCTGTTTGCCGAAACACACCGCCACGCTAACTGGCGTTACACTGAGGTCATGCCCTCAGCTGTTATGGGGGGGGGGGGGGGGTGTAGGGAGGGTATATGGCTTAGGAAGATTTATCCTCGCTGAGCTTCGCTGGACACGATCACGTCAGCCGACCCGCAAACCGAAAGAGAGAGGCCGTCGTCCACGCTGCGGGTGCGAGGGGGGGGGCGGGTGGGGGGGGGCACGCCTCCCAGGACCCCCGCGTACGAAACGACGAAACGAAACACAAGAGAGAGAGAGAGAGAGGAATAAGAAGGAGAAACAGGCGGCCTTTTAGATTTAGACGCGGGGGCCCGGGCAGCCTGCTTGCCTGCCTGCCTGCCTGCCGTGGGGGCCCGGGCTGCTGCTGCTGCTGCTGCAGACAGAGACAGAGATGGATGGCAGGAGATAGTGAAGGGTGTGGATGATGCATGATTATTTTGCGAGGGGAGGTGTATAGGGTGTGTGTGTGTGTGTGTGTGTGTGTGTGTGTGTGTGTGTGTGTGTTGAGGGGAGGGGAGGTGCTGCTGCTGCTGGAGGGGTAGTTTTGGAGGGGGGGTGAGCGCAGGGGCAGTGGTGGGGAGTGGGTTGTAGGCTAGGCCCAGAAATAGCCTGCTCCAATCCCTCTCTCTGTGGACGTGACCCTGTCCCAGCTGTACTCTGCAGCCTCGATGCAAGCCAACTTTCCCCTCTCTCTCTCTCTCTCTCTCTCTCTCTCTCTCTCTCTCTCTCTCTCTCTCTCTGTCTCTCTCTCTCTCTCTCTCTCCTTCTCTGTCTTGCTCTTCTCTCCCCCTCCCTCCTCATTTCCCCGTAAGTTTTATAGTTTTAAGAGGAACCGGATGCCGGATAAGAGAACGCTGTGGTGCCACTTCCAAAAGTTTTTTTGGGATTTGGAAGGTTTGCGTCTCGGTTGTTTTTCGGGCTCCAGTGCGCGATTTTGAACCGTCACTGTCGGACTATTGTCGCAACACCCGCTCTCACCGCCATGTAGCATACAGTAGACTCATGTTAAACACACACACACAACACACACACACACACACACAGACACACACACACGTCCACTTAAAATGTAAGCAGCTGCGAACAGTGCCGTGTGAATCCATAATTTGAACTAAAACCGTGCGTCGTGTCGCTGGCTCTCGGCCCAGCGAGCTCTGCCATGCGAGCCGTGGCGTGTGTGTGTGGTGTGTGTGGTGTGTGTGTGTGTTGTGTGGTGAGTTGTGAGCTTAGCTATGTAGCTAAAAAATGAAAGTCATTCACAAAGTGTTTTTGGTATTTTCGGTACAAAAGGCTTTTGTTTGGTTCGAGCACATTTCACACATGTCCCATTTCACAGTGAAAAATGCATTCACGTCGTTGGAAATGGTGAAATGTGTTCTGCGTTAATTATTCTTTGTTATTATTTATTTCTTTTCGCGTCATGGAATTTTCCAAGGTCAAACGGTGCCGACCACAACGCCCCATTATGTCCAATTTAGCTGTGGACTATTTACAATCCCCCTCGAAGTAGCCTACATGGAAAGATATAAAAAAAAAACAACCCTGCTTCATTATGGCTTTCGGACGACCTCGCATAAGCGGCGCCATCCGCCGTCACAGGACGCCCCTAAACATCGACACAACAGGCACACGGCGAGGCGTACTAAACGATGAGAACGGTGAAACACACGCAGGGCTGTCCGTCACGTCCCGCCGACCAATCGCAGAGCAGAACCCGGGGCCGTGTGTGCGGACAGCCGGAGGCGGGAGGTGTGCGTCTGTGTTTAACTGTCAGCTGCTTTCGATGGACGGGTGTCTTTAATCAAAAAATACAAAAAAGGTCACGAAATTTACAGTATATATATCGATTAAATTATATGTATAGTTGGGGGCCGGGGTTGTATGGAAGATGGTCTTAACTAACTGTCAGTCATAGTTGTTTTCCTACATTATAAAACAATTCAATTGTAAAACTAAACTGAATCAAAACTCAAGCATACAAGCAGGCAATCGTATTAGTAACATCGTGTGCAATATTACTATATATACCAGTGGCAACTTTTCTATTATTCTTCTTATTTTTCTACTCAATGTTTCTTCTTAGATGTATTGTTATATTATACTATGTATTACTAATAATGTTAGTTCTATTTGGCGTATACACTAAATGTATCATTCTATTGTTTTTATTCTTATGTTGTTGTTATTTTTGAGCAACCTCTGGCACAAGAATTTCCTTCGGGATTAATAAAGTCGCGAAATCGTATCTTATCTTAAATCTTAAATTATACATTTAGGGCATTTGGCGCTTTTATCCAAAGCCGATCTACAAAGAGTACATTTGTTGAAGGATGAATAAAGTCGCAAAATCGTATCTTATCTTAAATCTTAAATGCAAAAAGACCGACATCCTGAAACAGGGAAAATCTCCCCTCCTGTGATCCCGTCTGCTCGTCAGTTGAGAATTCCGATGAATAATTTCAAACGAACAAAGATGGACGCATCAGTGTGAACGACGTGCGGCGGCGTGCGTACGAAATCACCTGGGCCAGCGGCGCATTAATTCCTCCGCGTGCCTCAGACTGGTCACCATTAAGGGAGTTTAATGGAGAAGGGGGGGGTGGGGGGGTGATGGATCACGCTGTCGACCCTCGAGCTACCGCACCACTTGAGGACGATTGGAGGTTAGGAGGCGGGAGGCAGGAGGCGAGCGAAACAGGGAGCCAGGCTCTCTCTCTCTCTCCCTCTCTCTCTCTCTCTCTCTCTCTCTCTCTCTCTCTCTCTGGTCTGCTGGACGACCAAAGCGTAGGCAGGGCCGACCTAGCCTAGCCTTACCTAGCCTTACCTTACCTAACCCACATCTAATCTGGACTGTTGTACTGTTGTACTGCGCTTTAGGAATTGGTTATACATCAGAATCAGATTAGAATCTGAATCAGAATCAGCTTCTCGTTTTTAAAACAAGGAATGTGCTCTTGTGAAATTGATGCATAACATTGAACATTAAACAGCTCAATCTAAAATAGGACATTTAAAAAATTATTACTTGAGGATAAATTTATATTTTAGACAATTAAAATTTCATGTGTATTCACTGCCAATTATCAATAAACTACATCTATTTGAGGGTTTTTGTATGATAATTTCTTTCAGGAAAATTGCACTTGCAATGTGCCTTTTTTCCCTGTAATTTAACAATTCCTGATTCATTCCATCTATTTGCCTTTTTAAATATGTATTTAGAGCAGCATGTTTCATGTTTCATGTTTCTTTCTCTTCTGCGATGTCCCCTCATCATTCATCTATGATTACAAATTCACAAAGTCTCTTGGTTCTATAATTCATTCTGTGATCAAACACGGTTTTAACACAAATCAAATGATGTCGACGGTTACGTTTGACTGATGAGGAGCTTTGCTTTGTGGAGCGGTTGAAACGCACACACACAGAGTATGGTCAACAAGCCATTCGTTTTATAGACGTTATAAAAATTATAAAACCCTATAAAAAAAAGTAACAGCGAGAGAGAGAGAGAGAGAGAGAGAGAGAGAGAGAGAGAGAGTGTGTGTGTGTGTGTGTGTGTAAATGTAATATGAAAAAAACAACCAGGCACACACCCCTCGCACACACACACACAAGCGTTTAAAAAAGGATCTGGTGTTGCGTTACCTGTTACTACTGGCATGGGCCCCTCGCCATGGCAACGGAATGCTGTTGGCGACGGGCGGTGGCGGTGGCGGTGGGCTCCGCGGCGTGGAAGACCCCCGCGAGAAGATAGAGATAGACAGAGGACCACAGACGTGTGTGTGTGTGTGTGAGAGTGTGTGTGAGAGTGTGTGT
>PIJE02001958.1:3560-13560 GCA_002895965.2 Coryphaenoides rupestris | reverse complement strand
GTGTGTGTGTGTGTGTGTGTGTGTGTGTGTGTGTGTGTGTGTGTGTGTGTGTGTATATTTTGGCACATGAGCGATCGCACACTGCCTCCTCCTTACATCTTGCTAACATCTCCTTCTTCCTCCTTCTTCTCCTCCTCCTCTTACTCCTCCTCTCCCTCCTCCTCTTACTCCTCCTCTTCCTCCTCCTCTCCTCCTCCTCCTCTCCTCCTCTCCTCCTCCCTTCCTCCTCCTCTTCCTCCTCCTCCTCCAGGAACCACCGAGCGCGTGTGTCTGATCCAGGGCACCGTGGAGGCCCTCAACGGCGTCCACAACTTCATCGCGGAGAAGGTGCGCGAGATGCCGCAGAGCGCGCAGAAGACGGAGCCCGTCAGCATCCTGCAACCCCAGACCACCGTCAACCCCGACCGCGTCAAGCAGGTATGACACACACACACACACACGCACACACACACACACACGCACACACACGCACACACACACGCACACACACACGCACACACACACGCACGGCCCGTTGCCGAGGGCGACGACCCTGCTGTGCGCGACACAACTCTCGCTGCTGTTGTACACCCCCCCACCTCCCCCCTGTCCTCGGCTTTAAATCTCTCTCTCTCTCTCTCTTTTAACACCTCCCGGCGGCGGTGAGAGCAGCGTGCCGGGCGTGTCACGGTTATGTCTCGTGGCGGATTAACGTGAGCGCGGACGGGCGGACGGATCGCTGGGATTCCTCGCCGCCTGCTCCCGGGGTCTCGTTGTTTATTAGCTATCTCGCCCCGTCCGTCTTGTTTGTTCGGTCGGGGGTGGTGGTGGTGGTGGTGTTGGTGGTTCCCGGGAGGCCGTGACCCCCGTAACGTGGCAGAGGTCAGGACAGCAGAGTGTAAGGCCACTGGGGTTATTTTTACCCCCCCCCCACCACCCTCCCCCCGCAGTCTTTCATAACTAGACATTAGCCGAGTGGCAGCTGCAGCCTAAACCCCTGGGATTAGTGGTCGCGCTGGTCTGGAGTGAGGCTGGAGCCGCTGTCGTAAAGTGACTCAGTGAGACACGCATCTCTCAACTCCCGTCTCCCGTTCTCGTTCTCCGCTTACACCTCCGCTTACACTTCCCCTCCTTCTCTATCTGTGTTCTATTTTCAATCCTCTCCCGTTCTCTCCCGCAGGCTAAACTGATAGTGCCCAATAGCACCGCTGGGCTTATCATTGGCAAGGGTGGCGCCACGGTCAAGGCGGTGATGGAGCAGTCAGGGGCCTGGGTGCAGCTCTCCCAGAAGCCCGAGGGCATCAACCTGCAGGAACGCGTGGTGACCATCAGCGGCGAGCCGGAGCAGAACCGCAAGGCGGTGGAGATCATCGTGCAGAAGATCCAGGAGGACCCGCAGAGCTCGTCCTGCCTCAACATCTCCTACTCCAACATCTCCGGCCCCGTGGCCAACTCCAACCCCACCGGCTCCCCGTACGCCAACTCGGCCGAGGTGCTGCCCAACGCCGCCGCCGCCGCCGCCACCGCCTCCTCCCTGCTGGGCCAGGCCGGCCTCACGGGGATGGGCACCTTCCCGGCCGCCATGTCCAGCTTCTCGGGCAACGACCTGCTGGCCATCACCTCGGCGCTCAACACGCTGGCGAGCTACGGCTACAACACCAACACGCTGGGCCTGGGCCTCAACCCGGCCGCCGCCTCCGGGGTCCTGGCCGCCGTGGCCGCCAGCGCCAACCCCGCCGCCGCCGCCGCCGCCAACCTCCTGGCCTCCTACGCCAGCGACGTGTCCGGCGGGCACCCGGCGGCCGCGGGGCTGGGCGGCTTCTCGCTGGGCTCGCTGGCCGCGGCCACGGGCGCCTCCAACGGCTACCTGAACCCCTCGTCCCCGCTGATGGCGTCCTCGCTGCTGGCCGCCGAGAAGCTGGGCGACGGCGCCAAGGACGTGGTGGAGATCGCCGTGCCGGAGAACCTGGTGGGCGCCATCCTGGGCAAGGGCGGCAAGACGCTGGTGGAGTACCAGGAGCTGACGGGCGCGCGCATCCAGATCTCCAAAAAGGGCGAGTTCATCCCGGGCACGCGGAACCGTAAGGTCACCATCACGGGGTCGCCGGCCGCCACGCAGGCCGCCCAGTACCTGATCAGCCAGCGGATCACGTACGAGCAGGGCGTGCGCGCCACCAACCCCCAGAAGGTGGGCTAGACGACGGGGGAAAAGAGAGAGGAAAAAGAGGATAGAAAAAGGAATGATGAATGGGATTAGAGGTGGAGAGGAGAAGCCGCGATGGTCACCAATGGAGGGGTGCGGGGGATTGGGGGTGGGGAGCGGGGGGAGAGGTAAAGAAAAAAAGAAGAAAATAACAAAATGTCCAAATATCTGTTCAATATTTCGGTTTCAAACCAGGGAGGGAGGAGGAATCGCAGAAGGAGGAGGCAGGAGGGCGGAGGGAAGTGGGGCGACAACCAAGATCTGTGTGTGATACGTGAATGTGTTTTTAGGAGTGACGTCCTGATGTTTTTAAAAAAAAAAAGAAAAAAAGAATCCTTTTTTGACGACGGTGATCAGAGTACCGCTGGGCAACTGGTCCACTGCCACCAAAGCGGCAGATTCAACGGCCGCTGAGCCTCCAGTTCCCCACCCTTCCCTCCCAAACCTTAGAGCTGTTTTATTCTTTTATTTTAATTTTGTATTTTATTTTTTAGTTTCTTCTGCTGTTCTGTTTTTTTTTAATTAGTATTTTTCTTTGGGGGTGGGAGGGGGGGGGTGCGGGTTAGGGTTAGGGATTTTGAACCCTTCCGAAGCTCCCGGTGAATTGAGCGCTACCAGATGATGATGATGATGATGATGATGATGATGACGACGGCGATGGCGTTGGAGTTCCGGTTCGGCTTGTGAAGCCGTTGCGGTCGTTCCCGTCGTCGGCCGGCCTCTCGGTAGACGGTGGCTCAAAGGCATCGTGTGCCGGAGGTCGAGGGGTGCGGGGAGGGCGAGGGGCGGCGGCGAGGGGTGGCGTCCTGGGACGGGAACCTGAGGTCTCCGATCTCAGACTATGAGGGAGCAATGTCGATAATAATATATATATATCATATAATTTGTCCGAAAAGGAAGTGGGTATCTATTTTGACGTATGTTTTGAATTCTTGCTCACAGCATAATTGACGTTTTCAAAAAGAGTTTTTTCAGCTTGAGGTCACAAACAGGTTCCCTTCCCTTCGCCCTCCGACGCGATCCCCGCAAAACCTTTAGGTTTTTTTTTTTTCCCTTTCGAGGCTGAAACGAAAAAGCTCAACTAATTTCCCGCCAAACGGATGAATATTCAACAACCGACCGCCGCCTTTTTTTCTCTTTTATTTATTTAGTAGTTTTTTTTATCATCTTCTGGCAGAAAAATTAACGGAACCTTTTCCAGCCGTAGCAAAGAACAAAAAAAAAAAAAAAAAAGGCCATAGTTCAGGATATAAACCTTTCCTTACGTCCTAATGGTCCCTCCCCGAGGAAGGGAGTAGGATTTGAGCTAATACTGCTGGTTGTGGGGTCGTGTGTGTCTGTGTGTGGAGGGGAGGGGAGGGGGGGTCACAGCTCTGAGAGGAGGAGGAGGAGGAAGAGGAAGAGGAGGAGGACGAGGAGGACGAGGAGGAGGAGGAGGAGGAAGAGGAGGAGGAGGAGGAGGAGGAAGAGGAAGAGGAGGAGGAGGAGGAGGAGGAGGAAGGGGAGGGGGGGGGCAGGTGTGGGTGTGTTCTGTCTTCACAACACACACACACACACACACACACATTGGACCCAGGAAAAACCCTCGTGACCGGTAGTGCATAACTTCCCCCCCCCTGCCCTCCAACCCTCCTACCCTCCTACCCTCCTACCATCCTACCATCCTACCCTCCTACCCTCCTACCCTCCTACCATCCTACCACTACCGGGGTGCCGGGGTAGTCAGTAGTAGGACACGCCCCCACCCGTGGTGCGGGTGGGGAGAGGAGGAGGAGGAGACAGGGAGGAGGGAGAAGGAGGGAGGGAGAAAGAGGAGGAGAAGCAGAACAGAGTGAAGGGAGGAGGACAGGACATTGACAGGACGGGACATTGACAGGACGGGACAGGACAGGACAGGGACAGGGACAGGACAGCAGGACGGGAGGTACGCAGACCGACGGGGGGGGGGGGGAGGACTTTTGTATATTTTCTGTGTTAACGGTGACAACGGCAACAGCAGGGGTAGTAGTAGTAGTGTTATTAAATGCTGAGAGAAAGAGGAAAGAGGAAAGGGGCGGACGTAGGGGGCGGAGAGATAATAGTATTTGGCACAAGGTATTGATCAGACAGCTCTGAGGAAGAACTCTCGACAAACGTCCGCTTGCATTGATAAACCTCATCTGGTTTTGTGCTTTTTTTTTATCTCAAGGTACCCTTTTTATTAAAAAGTCTCGGGCAGTGGGCGGGTTCTCCTCATGCGTCATCGCGGGTCACACAGCGGTGGCCAGATGTGTGTGTTATTGATCGTTGCGCGGGTTTTGCAATTGTTTTCGTTCTTTTTCGTGACGAGGTGCATCTCTGCTCCCCGGGTTTCCATGCGACCGGATATTAAAACACCTACTTTATTTTTTTTTAAAGGGGTGGGGTGGTGGGGGGGGGGGGGAGGAGGGCAAGGCAGATCTACGTTCAGAGAAGACAGCACTGGCATATATGCGAGGGAAGTATCGCGGGGGAGTTAGTTGGCGATTGCATCGCAGATTATACAAAATCGTCATGAATTTAAGTTAATGCGTAAGCCACCGTCTGCAGTGCATCGAAAAAATCGGAAAGAAAATGAGTTAGTAAAATAGGTAAACACCACAAACATCACGAGATGTCGCCCGTAGAAGATACCCGATCCACTCGCGTGGACGTGGGGCGCCGGGCCTGGCATCTTCTTCAGGTCAAATAGATGTGTACATCAAACACAACTCACATCCCACCAGGGATCGATGCGCCTTATAGATGCAAGCGTCACATATCTCACAGTGCAGTCGTCATAGACCCAGTTTACTCAGGGGGGGGGGGGGGGGGAGAGGGGAGGTGAAGACCATGTATAGCAGCATGGAAGCAAGCCAGGGTATTCTATATATGCCAAAATTGTCCACATCAAACATGGGGAGTTTCTAAAAAGCCATTAAAAAAAAATAAAAAGGGGGTTTATTTGTTTATTTTTACGCTAAAACAGGTCGGTGCTGCACCCACCGCACCCGCGGAAGCAATCCCGTTGTGTCTGAACGCAAACCAACGCAGGACGAGGGTTCCACCGGGGGAAACCGGAACCAGAACCGGGAACCCGTACCCCCCGACCCCTTCAAGTTTCAACCCCTCCCCACCCCACCCCAACCCCCCCCCCCCCCCGCGGGACTCCTCCGGCGCTCGTCTCCGTCTCTATTTGGTACCCTTAAGTAAAGGCAATGGTTTCTTGGTTCACAGATACTGGTTCACACAGCTCTTGTTTGTTTTTCTGATCGAAATGCTTTGTGTTTTCGGGCGGATGCGTGTGTCGTCTCCCGCGTGGTGAGCGTGGTCATGGATGACTCTCCCGACGGGGGGTGGGGGGGTGGTGGGGTGGGGTTGTGGGGGGTGTGGGGGGTGGGGAGGGGCGGGCGGGGGGTGGGGGTTGAGATGCGTCGACGTCGCTGCGCCGCTGCTACGAGCCCCGATGTGTGTGTCTGCAACGGCGTCTCCGCGGAGCTAACTTTAATGCGTCTAAGGCAGAAAACGTATCGTCAAGTAAAAATTGAGCGCGTGGCCAAATTTTTCTTTTTTTTCTCGAGGAAAGAAATGAAATGCATGAGTCGCATTGGGAATGAGGCGGCGAATTGCTTTTAATGGGATTAGACTGGATTGCTTTTAGTCGTAAAAAGTAGCAAATCACTCGTTATCTTATTAAAGGTGTTGGCTGACAGCGATCCAATGGACTACCGATTACTGGAAAATATCTCAAACCTATTTTTCTTTTTTTAATAAAGCCGCAATATTCAGGTTTTAGGTGTGGATGGTGAGGGAGGTTCGTATGCCCAATGGTAATAGCACCGAGAAAGGGTTGGTTAACAATTGTTTCTGTCCGTTGCTGTGGAGATGCGAAAATGTTTGTGCGTTCGTGGGAGCTTTGTCTTTGTGTGTGTGTGTGTGTGTGTGTGTGTGTGTGTGTTCATGTAAAATATAGTTATACATTCCTGTGTGTCTCCTCTGTCCTCTCACATTGTTTTTTTTTTTTTGTGTTCAACCCCTGAACTATACGCGCTATACACGACAATAACTGTAAAAGTTCAGACTGGGTTCAGATTATACATTTTTTGTTCACTGCAACACAATATTTGATCCCTGTAAATAAAAAAACAGAGCAGTAGGCTAACGTTTGTTTTTACATTCAGGTCAACCCGAATTCACAGGCTTAAATATTATCTATTTGTGTTTGAATGAGACCACGTCAATAATAAAAAGAAAAAATATATAAATCCCCCCCCCCCCCACCCAAAAAAACTCTTTTTGAAAACGTCAATTATGCTGTGAGCAAGAATTCAAAACATACGTCAAAATAGATACCCACTTCCTTTTCGGACAAATTATATGATATATATATATTATTATCGACATTGCTCCCTCATAGTCTGAGATCGGAGACCTCAGGTTCCCGTCCCAGGACGCCACCCCTCGCCGCCGCCCCTCGCCCTCCCCGCACCCCTCGACCTCCGGCACACGATGCCTTTGAGCCACCGTCTACCGAGAGGCCGGCCGACGACGGAACGACCGGAAACGGCTTCACAAGCCGAACCCGGAACTCCAACGCCATCTGCCGTCGTCATCATTCATCATATCAATCATCATCATCATCTGGTAGCGCTCAATTCACCGGGAGCTTCGGAAGGGTTCAAAATCCCTACCCTAACCCGCACCCCCCCCCACCCCCAAAGAAAAATACAAATAAAAAAAAACAGAACAGCAGAAGAAACTAAAAAATAAAATACAAAATTAAAATAAAAGAATAAAACAGCTTCTAAGGTTGGGAGGGAAGGGTGGGGAACTGGAGGCTCAGCGGCCGTTGAATCTGCCGCTTTGGTGGCAGTGGACCAGTTGCCCAGCGGGTACTCTGATCACCGTCGTCAAAAAAGGATTCTTTTTTTCTTTTTTTTTTAAAAACATCAGGACGTCACTCCTAAAAACACATTCACGTATCACACACAGATCTTGGTTGTCGCCCCACTTCCCTCCGCCCTCCTGCCTCCTCCTTCTGCGATTCCTCCTCCCTCCCTGGTTTTGAAACCGAAATATTGAACAGATATTTGGACATTTTGTTATTTTCTTCTTTTTTCTTTACCTCTCCCCCCGCTCCCCACCGCCCCAATCCCCCGCACCCCTCCATTGGTGACCATCGCGGCTTCTCCTCTCCACCTCTAAATCCCATTCATCATTCCTTTTTCTATCCTCTTTTTCCTCTCTCTTTTCCCCCGTCGTCTAGCCCACCTTCTGGGGTTGGTGGCGCGCACGCCCTGCTCGTACGTGATCCGCTGGCTGATCAGGTACTGGGCGGCCTGCGTGGCGGCCGGCGACCCCGTGATGGTGACCTTACGGTTCCGCGTGCCCGGGATGAACTCGCCCTTTTTGGAGATCTGGATGCGCGCGCCCGTCAGCTCCTGGTACTCCACCAGCGTCTTGCCGCCCTTGCCCAGGATGGCGCCCACCAGGTTCTCCGGCACGGCGATCTCCACCACGTCCTTGGCGCCGTCGCCCAGCTTCTCGGCGGCCAGCAGCGAGGACGCCATCAGCGGGGACGAGGGGTTCAGGTAGCCGTTGGAGGCGCCCGTGGCCGCGGCCAGCGAGCCCAGCGAGAAGCCGCCCAGCCCCGCGGCCGCCGGGTGCCCGCCGGACACGTCGCTGGCGTAGGAGGCCAGGAGGTTGGCGGCGGCGGCGGCGGCGGGGGTTGGCGCTGGCGGCCACGGCGGCCAGGACCCCGGAGGCGGCGGCCGGGTTGAGGCCCAGGCCCAGCGTGTTGGTGTTGTAGCCGTAGCTCGCCAGCGTGTTGAGCGCCGAGGTGATGGCCAGCAGGTCGTTGCCCGAGAAGCTGGACATGGCGGCCGGGAAGGTGCCCATCCCCGTGAGGCCGGCCTGGCCCAGCAGGGAGGAGGCGGTGGCGGCGGCGGCGGCGGCGTTGGGCAGCACCTCGGCCGAGTTGGCGTACGGGGAGCCGGTGGGGTTGGAGTTGGCCACGGGGCCGGAGATGTTGGAGTAGGAGATGTTGAGGCAGGACGAGCTCTGCGGGTCCTCCTGGATCTTCTGCACGATGATCTCCACCGCCTTGCGGTTCTGCTCCGGCTCGCCGCTGATGGTCACCACGCGTTCCTGCAGGTTGATGCCCTCGGGCTTCTGGGAGAGCTGCACCCAGGCCCCTGACTGCTCCATCACCGCCTTGACCGTGGCGCCACCCTTGCCAATGATAAGCCCCAGCGGTGCTATTGGGCCAACTATCAGTTATTAGCCTGCGGGAGAGAACGGGAGAGGATTGAAAATAGAACACAGATAGAGAAGGAGGGGAAGTGTAAAAGCGGAGGTGTAAGCGGAGAACGAGAACGGGAGACGGGAGTTGAGAGATGCGTGTCTCACTGAGTCACTTTACGACAGCGGCTCCAGCCTCACTCCAGACCAGCGCGACCACTAATCCCAGGGGTTTAGGCTGCAGCTGCCACTCGGCTAATGTCTAGTTATGAAAGACTGCGGGGGGAGGGTGGGGGGGGAGGGGGTAAAAATAACCCCAGTGGCCTTACACTCTGCTGTCCTGACCTCTGCCACGTTACGGGGGTCACGGCCTCCCGGGAACCACCAACACCACCACCACCACCACCCCCGACCGAACAAACAAGACGGACGGGGCGAGATAGCTAATAAACAACGAGACCCCGGGAGCAGGCGGCGAGGAATCCCAGCGATCCGTCCGCCCGTCCGCGCTCACGTTAATCCGCCACGAGACATAACCGTGACACGCCCGGCACGCTGCTCTCACCGCCGCCGGGAGGTGTTAAAAGAGAGAGAGAGAGAGAGATTTAAAGCCAGGGGGGAGCGTGGGGGGGGCGTACAACAGCAGCGAGAGTTGTGTCGCGCACAGCAGGGTCGTTGCCCTCGGCAACGGGCCGTGCGTGTGCGTGCGTGTGCGTGTGCGTGCGTGCGTGTGTGTGTGTGTGTGCGTGCGTGTGTGTGTGTGCGTGTGTGTGTGTGTGTGTCATACCTGCTTGACGCGGTCGGGGTTGACGGTGGTCTGGGGTTGCAGGATGCTGACGGGCTCCGTCTTCTGCGCGCTCTGCGGCATCTCGCGCACCTTCTCCGCGATGAAGTTGTGGACGCCGTTGAGGGCCTCCACGGTGCCCTGGATCAGACACACGCGCTCGGTGGTTCCTGGAGGAGGAGGAGGGAGGAGGAAGAGGAGGAGAAGAGGAGAGGAGGAGGAGGAGAGAGGAGAGGAGGGGGAGGAGGAAGGAGGAGGAGGAGGAGGGCGAAAGGAGGAAGAGGAGAGAGAAGAAGGAGGAGGTCTGTGCATCTCACAGCCACACAACATACACACACACACACACACACAGAGACACACACACACACACACACACGCACACACACACACACACACACACACACACACACACACACACACACACACACACACACACACACACACACACACACACACATCAACCACACACATACACTCTCTCACACACAAACAATAACACACACACACACGCTACACACATCAACAGATAAAGACACAATAAAAGAAAAACTATGAAAATAAATAAATAATAATAATAAAAAAGACATAAATAATAAAAAAAAAGAAAATAATAAAATAATAAAGTTGGGGCAAATTTCACATGTCCATTACAATAGTCTCTTCACTGCAGAATTCAAAAGAGGTACCCACCAGGGCAAGTGGTACTAAGGGGGCAGATATTTCAGTCTCAGTAAAAGGTCATATGTGTCAATGAGTGGTGACGTTCCACAAAGACATATATCAGCCTCTCCACATGT
>PIJE02001957.1:43812-91337 GCA_002895965.2 Coryphaenoides rupestris | reverse complement strand
TAACATTAACACATAACAACGCACACACCACACATAACACCGCAACGCACATGCACACCAAAATACCATACACCTACACACAATACAAATACCCGCACAGCCAACACAAACAACCACAGGAGAATACACATACGACGCACAACACAACACGCACAAACAAAAAGACACTACAACATATATAGATATAACGCAAACCGTGTATACGAATGCGACTCATTGGATACTTGGAAAGGTTTATTAATATAACTGAAGCCGCACATAGGGCGATTCTGCTGGGATATATATTGATAGAGAGAAGAGAAAGAAGAGAGTACGAGAGAGTGAGAGAGAGGGAGAGGAGAGAAGGGAAATGATAGAATAGATGGCACCCCACCCCTCTCAGGTAACAGGCAAAACCGCACCCACTCCAGAGAAACATGGCAAACACACCTCTCAGGAACAAATGGCAACCCACCACCCTCTCAGGGAACATGGCACGCCCCCCGACGCACTAAGGAGACATGGCAACCACCCCTCTCAGGAACATGGCGACCGGAAGGCGAACACGCCCTCTAGGACATGGCAACCGCACCCTTCTCAGAACATGGCACCGACTGCCCCTCTAAGGAAACCATGGCAACCCCACCCTCTCAGGAACATGGCAACCCACCCCTCTCAGGAAACATGGCACCCAAGGAGGCCAACCCACCTTCATAAAATGGAACCATGGCCCCCACCCCCTCTCAGGAACCACGCATGCAATGCTAACAGCGCTGCCCTGTCTCCAGCTCCTCCTTGTATACTGTGTCTCTCCCTTTCCCTCTCTTTCTATTATCTCCCTCCCTCTCTGACTCTCCCCCTATTATATCATTCACACATCATTCACTCCCCCCACTACTCTCCTCTCTCTCTCTCTTCCTTCATCATCTTTCTCTCCTCCTGCTCTTAGCTACTCTTCTCGTGACTCGCAAAATTAAAGGTCTTGTAGAAAGTCTCTCTCGTACGTCTCGTATGTCTTATTAATCAGGGCGAGCAGCCAACCGGTCATCATCCCGACATCGCCCATCACCGAGATTGCTGGAACTGCAGTAACGAGGGAATAATGTGCAGATCGACGGCGAACAAGCACAACGGGGCACACACTCCTGCTGTCCGACACCAGTCCCAGCAGCGTCCGCCATCCAGCACCAGTCCAGGCACCCATCCAGCACCCCCCAGCAGCCGAAACGGAGTCCACTGTTCAGCACCCCAGTTCTTCCAGCATTCGCCAGCACCAGCGCCCATCTCTAGCACACGGCCCGGCCACAGCACCCAGACAGCACCCACCATTGCAAACCTTGGTAAAGCTGCTCCAGCACCATCAGTCACCAAGCCAGGCCGACCCTGTCCAGCAACGCGCGCAGTCCTCAGGCACCTTATCTGTCCAGCACTGAGCAAGATTCCAGCACCACCAGCACCTCTCCGCACACACGTCGTCTATCCCTCAAGCCCAGCGGCGTGAAATATGGGCTCGGTAATGAGATACATGTTTTACCCCCACCTGAGGATAAGACATCTACAGTTCTCATGAGGACTTTAGGAGGACACCAGACCTTGCGGGGTAATACCGCAGGAGAGGGATATGGTGACCCTAATGACTCACCAGAAGTAGATTGGTCATGGGAGTGGCCAATGGGAAAAAGGACAATAAAACAGACTGACATATGAGCATCATTACCGTGATCACATTGGATGAATGGATAGATGTTGATCGATCGACCAATGACCGATCATAATTGGATGGATGATGGATGTACCCATTGAGCGCGCATAAATGGTAACTCATGAAGATGGAAGGATACGACATAATTCATGCAATCATAAGAATGAAATGACAACATGACCGCTAAGGCTATAGAATATGATGCATGATGATGATTTATCATGCAACCGATAGTCCAATGACCTTCTGAGAATTATGAGTCAACTATTGAAAATGTGGATAGAGCGATACAGGTGGATAACTCCTCGTATGCTTGCATCACTATAAATGACAAGGTAAACAATAATCCTGCAGCTGAGCATAACACACGTTAGAAAAGCCAATATACACAGCACCCCACAGAGAAAAGGTCTCCAGGCACGAGGTTCCAGATAGGTCCCACACGGGAGACTCAGACTGTCAGAGGAACACAAGAAGAGGTCATGTTACTCCTGGAATCTCACCTCTGACATCAGGAAGACAAGGAAAAAGAATGACGATGCTTTAGTAAAATTCCTCTGGATTATATTGATACGACTTTGGTCGAGCTCAAATGGGAGCACGACGGGAGCGGTGACACAGCTATGTGTGTGTGTGTGTGTGTGTGTGTGTGTGTGTGTGTGTGTGTGTGTGTGTGCTATATATCACCATACTGCAGGTCCTCTGTTGAAGCCAGCAGTAAGCTCATGTCAACACAGGGCTCTCATGTGTTCTGTTGTCAGTGTTGTCAAGTTATATATAATATACTGTATTTAGTATATGTATTATTATTATTATTATTATGATATAGCAATATATAGTAAGCTTCCCTTAGAAACCAGCCACTAAATAACCTTATTTGGTGTGTGTTTTATAATATATGGGTCTTCCAGTGTGCATACCATGTACTGTCTAATAACAGTTAGGGTTCTTGCTACAGTGTTCTAAAGGTTCTGTGGGATCTAAGGTTTAGGGTTAAGGCTCTTCTGGGGTTCTGGGATTCCCTCGGAACCCGCTCTCTGGATCTCTGGTGTCTCCATGACAACGTCCCGGGGGATAGAAACGAAAACTCTGTCAAGTCATCGCCGGCTGCGCTACGCAACAAAGCTAATCTACTGTCGGTCCAGTCGAGGGAGATATGTAATCATGGATATTTCATCTGGAGTTCTTTGCAATTACTTGGTTTAATTCAAACTTTGACGTTCCGGATTTAAAGTTCAAGCGATGGGTTTGGATACGTTGCCTGAAGGATGTTTTCACGTTTCAAGTCTGTTTTTACATTTCGCCGACGTGTTCAAACCAAAGAGACATTGTGACTCAGCAGTGGTCAGCAGGTGGTGAACGCAGACGTTTACAACCTGCGTCCTCCAACGGGGAATCCCTTACCTTAGGGCTTCCCTCATTCTGCATCACTCCTCCTCCGCCGCATCCTCCTCCTGCAGGGCCGGCGGTTCGATACCGGGGCCCGGCGGTTCGATATCTGACCTCAGCAGGTTCTGCTCCGGGCCCCCGGCCAACGGGGGAACCCCCTGTCAGGTCCGGAGCCGCGGCCGCCGGGTGCTTCTGCTGCTGGTTGCTGCGTCTCCTCACCTGACAGTCAGTCAACGCAGACGTTTCTGCTGCACTCTCAAAATATCTGTTTACTATTCCTTGGTAGAGTTCTTGTCGTTGTCAGGGGACAGAAGCTGATGAGCGACTACGTGGTGGTCAGGGAGGGTACTGAAGTGAGGAATAAAGATTTGAGCTTTCTCAACACAGAAACATTTAGCCCAACCTGCATCCCACGCCTGGAGACACGATGCTTTCCCCCCAAAAAAATGTGATACGCTACGAAGTTAATCTACTTGTGGTCGATATATTTACTCTTGGTAGATATTTAATAATGGATATTTCATCTGGAGTTTCTTTGCAATTACTTGGTTTAATTTAAACTTGACCTACAGGATTTAAATCTCATGTGATTCTACGGTTTGAATGGGTTATCTGAAGGATCAAATCAATTCAAAGTGCTGAGCGTGCTAGGCGTGCTAGCGGCGTGCTAGCGGCGTGCTTAAGCGGCGTGCTAGCGGCGTGTTAGCGGCGTGCTAGCGGTGAGCTGGAAGCCCTCCAGCCTTCACTCTCTGGTCAGCTTATCCTCAGTCAGTCAGGCCTCAGCAACACAGAGGTGTTAAGTTTGCTCAGCTGTGTGTCTGGTCTGGGCATAATGGCCTCGCCGCAGACAGCTATTTGTGGACGCAAGCTCAGTCTGTCTATCAGTTTATTTCCGGGTATGTTGGGGTGTGTTGGGGTGTGTTGGGGTATGTTGGGGTACGTTGGGGTATGTTGGGGTACATTGGGGTATGTTGGGGTATGTTGGGGTACGTTGGGGTATGCTGGGGTACGTTGGGGTATGTTGGGATGTGTTGGGGTATGTTGGGGTACGTTGGGGTATGTTGGGGTGTGTTGGGGTGTGTTGGGGTACGTTGGGGTATGTTGGGGTGTGTTGGGGTGTGTTGGGGTGTGTTGGGGTATGTTGGGGTGTGTTGGGGTGTGTTGGGGTGTGTTGGGGTACGTTGGGGTGTTGGGGTATTGGGTTGGGGGTATGTTGGGGTGTTGGGGTATGTGGGGTACGTTGGGGTATGTTGGGATGTGTTGGGGTATGTTGGGGTACGTTGGGGTGTTGGGGTGTGTTGGGTGTTGGTTGGGGTGTGTTGGGGTGTGTGTGGGTGTGTTGGGGTGTGGGGTACGTTTGGGGTGTGTTGGTGTTTGTTGGGGTGTGTTGGGGTACGTTGGGGTATGTTGGGGTACGTTGGGGTGTGTTGGGGTGTGTTGGGGTATGTTGGGGTGTGTTGGGGTGTGTTGGGGTGTGTTGGGGTATGTTGGGGTACGTTGGGGTATGTTGGGGTACGTTGGGGTATGTTGGTGTGTGGGTATGTTGGGGTACGTTGGGGTGTGTTGGGGTGTGTTGGGTAGTTGGGGTACGTTTGGGGTGTGTTGGGGTACGTTGGGGTGTTGGGTGTGTTGGGGTGTGTTGGGGTTGGGTGTTTGTGGGGTGTGTTGGGGTATGTGGGGTGTTGGGGTGTGTTGGGGTGTTGGGGTGTGTGGGTTGGTGTTGGGGTGTGTTGGGGTGTGGGATGTTTGGGGTGTTGGTGTGGGGGTGTGTTGGGTGTGTTGAGGTGTGTTGGGTGTGTTGGGTGTGTTGGGGTGTGTTGGGGTATGGTTGGGGTATGTGGGGTATGTTGGGGTACGTTGGGGTATGTTGGGGTGTGTTGGGGTGTGTTGGGTGTGTTGGGTATGTTGGGTGTGTTGGGGTGTGTTGGGTGTGGGGTACGTTGGGGTAGTGGGGTTGTTGGGGTGTTGGGGTATGTTGGGGTGTGTGGGTGTGTTGGGGTACGTTGGGTGTGTTGGGGTGTGTTGGGGTATGCTGGGGTAGTTGGGGTAGTTGGGGTGTGTTGGGGTATGTTGGGGTACGTTGGGGTGTTGGGGTGTGTTGGGTATGTTGGGGTACGTTGGGGTATGCTGGGGTATGTTGGGGTATTGGGTTGTTGGGGTAGTTGGGGTGTTGGGGTGTGTTGGGGTGTGTTGGGGTACGCGGAGTGTGTTGGGGTGTGTTGGGTGTTGGTTGGGGTACCGGAGTGTGTTGGGTTGTGTTGGGGTGTGTTGGGGTGTTGGGGTGTTGGGGTACGGGAGGTGTGTGTTGGGGTGTGTTGGGGTATGTTGGGGTACGGGGTGTGTTGGGGTGTGTTGGGGTAGTTTGGGGTACGTGGGTGTGTTGGGGTGTGTGGGTGTGTTGGGGTGCGTTGGGGTGTGTTGGGGTGTGATGGTGTTTGTTGGGGTGTGTTGGGGTGTTGGGGTGTGTTGGGGTACGTTGGGGTGTGTTGGTGTATTGGGTGTGTTGGGGTGTGTTGGGGTGTGTTGGGGTGTGATGGTGTTTGTTGGGGTGTGTTGGGGTAGTTGGGGGGGGTGTGATGGTGGTTGGGTGTTGGGGTGTGTTGGGGTGTTGTTGGGGTGTGATGGTGTTTGTTGGGGTGTTGATTGGGCGTGTGTTGGTGTACATTGGGCGTGTGTTGGGGTGTCTTCGGGTGTCTTGGGGTGTGTTTGAATATGTTGGCGTACATTAGGGTATGTTAAGGGTATGCTGGGGGTGATTGTTCCTAACTCCTATACCACCTTGACTGGGACCATGATGTGATTATCAAAATATCAGCAGCTTGGCTTGGCTGCAGTTGTAAGCAGTAGGAGGCGGTTCTCTCCCGGGCCAGAACCCGGCCTCTATTACCACCAGGCCCGGCTTAGCCCTGCAGCCTGTCTGGACTCCACATGAGCTGGTGTTGGACCGGGTCTCCAGGTCATAGCTGCACCTGACCGGTACCGTGGTGACCTTGTGTCAGAACCGCAACCAGCCGGCCAAGGGCTGAGGGTTACTGGTCTTCAGCATCTCCCAGTGTGCCCAGTATGGTTTTAGACAACTTTCTGGATTGGCGATTCATATTTAAAAACCTTTAAAAGCTTGCCCTCAAATTTTTGGCAGGACTTTCACTTTCTCAACCTAGAATCTATTTTACCACTTCCTGTGCCATGTAGGTCAGACAGCAGCATGGTCGCTCAAAAGGCTTTTAATAAACTTGAGTTCCTAGTTTATTAAAAGCCTTATGAAGAGGACATCCCTCTTTAGCTGTGGGTCCATTTGGACAGAACAACTACAAGAACAAATAAATGATTAGCAACAATCACATCAAAAGTCTTTCTGTTTCCTCATATAGTTTTTGATTGTTGTTACCCATAAATGCCATGTTGAGTCATATCAATGCTGGGCATGAATAGCATCACTTTGCAAAGATAATGTGGACATTTTCATGGAGTTATGAGGATTATATGAGCTCTCGATTCATCCCCAGAGGAGGTTAAGGCCACTTGATGTCTTCTGTGTAGGTTTGATCCCACTTGGACTTGAAATAATCCCGTCTCGCGCGAATGTGGAATTAAATTTAGCCGAGGGGGAACCACCCGGCCCACTACAGGGCGCAGTGGGCCTACTACAGGCGTGGGTTAGCGCGTCGTGTTAGCGCTGGCTTCCATCTATCATGTCATGTGATCTGCGACAGTCTGGGCGCAGTGAGTCACATTGGTCACTGTGGTCTGCTTTTAGACACCAGCTCCCCGTACCCGCGTCCCCATCTCCATATCGGGGACTGCTGGCCGCCTTAAACCCTGATATTAAAACCTGCCCCTGGTTTTACCTCCTCGGTCTGCTCAGTTAAGTCTGGCTTTATTCTCTGCCGTGTCGTTGTCTCCGACACAGTCCCTCGCGCTCCAGAACAACCATCTCATTGTGCTCTCCAGCCCTCCTGATTAACCGCAAGAGTTATTCTTCTCGTGTTTGTGTTATATTCGTATTATTAATCATAAGTATGTTAAGCATAAGTACTGGGCCGCTTCAAAGCTGTTCGGGAGGGCAAGTCGGTGACGGTGCAAAGATAGACCTGATATTTGTTCCATAAACAATGTTAAAAACACGATTATAGCTTTATAGCAATTACCTGTGGTATTGTGTCTTCCTCACAGTTGCAGATCTTGAAAATATTGACAAAGTGACGGAGATATTGACAGACCAAATACCAAAGTTATTTCAGAGAAACAATAAAGTTGTTTTGGATTATTGTTTTGTATTCGGGTTCTTTGGAGATTGTGTCTTCGATAAAGTCTTATATAGAATCTCCGGGGATATTCCTCTCAGAAAGTGTTGATTAAGATCGTTACTGTTTACTGTACGTGTGTTCACTTAGTCTGCACTCGGAGACTAAGGCCTTTACAAATATATAGACCAGACCAGACGCTGTCTATCTGGAGTCTCTGTCTGAAGAGAGAACACAACACACTGGAACAGGGAGCTGTACAACGAATGGAGGTCTCAGAGCCACGGTGGTGAAGGAGGAGCAGAGGACTCCTCGCCCCACCTTGCTGGGGGGCAGGTGGGCGGAGTCACGCAGGGACAGGAGGAGGAGGAGGAGGAGGAGGAGGAGGAGGAGGAGGAGGAGGAAGAGGAGGAGGAGAGACATTTCTAGGCTGAGGGGAGATGGATGATCCTCCAGGCCGAACGGTCCAGGGCCTGACTAGTCCGCAGTCAGGAGCAGGGCTGGCGCTGCTGGGTCCAGGGAGGCTCCAGGGGGGAGGGTCCAGGGCGAAGGGTCTAGGGAGGGTCCAGAGAGAAGGGTCCAGGGAGCAGGGTCCAGGGAGGAGGGTCCAGGAAGTGTCCAGGGAAGGTCTAGGGAGGGCCCATAGTATCAGGGTCGCTTGGTTTGAGTCTCCTCAAAGCTAAGGGATGCTAATTGCTGCAACGGTCCACAACCTGTCTCACCACCACCACCACAACACTACAGGGGTTCCAGACCGGTCCACAACCTGTCTCACCACCACCACCACACTACACTACAGGGGTTCCAGACCGGTCCACAACCTGTCTCACCACCACCACCACCACAACACTACAGGGGTTCCAGACCGGTCCACAACCTGTCTCACCACCACCACCACAACACTACAGGGGTTCCAGACCGGTCCACAACCTGTCTCACCACCACCACCACCTACAACACTACAGGGTTCCAGACCGGTCCACAACCTGTCTCACCACCACCACCACAACACTACAGGGGTTCCAGACCGCGTCAACAACCTGTCTCACCACCACCACCACTACACTACAGGGTTCCAGACCGGTCCACAACCTGTCTCACCACCACCACCACTACACTACAGGGGTTCCAGACCGGTCCACAACCTGTCTCACCACCACCACCACAACACTACAGGGGTTCCAGACCGGTCCACAACCTGTCTCACCACCACCACCACTACACTACAGGGGTTCCAGACCGGTCCACAACCTGTCTCACCACCATCACAACACTACAGGGGTTCCAGACCGGTCCACAACCTGTCTCACCACCACCACCACCACTACACTACAGGGGTTCCAGACCAGTCCACAACCTGTCTCACCACCATCACAACACTACAGGGGTTCCAGACCGGTCCACAACCTGTCTCACCACCATCACAACACTACAGGGGTTCCAGACCGGTCCACAACCTGTCTCACCACCATCACAACACTACAGGGGTTCCAGACCGGTCCACAACCTGTCTCACCACCACCACCACCACAACACTACAGTGGTTCCAGACCGGTCCACAACCTGTCTCACCACCACCACCACAACACTACAGGGGTTCCAGACCGGTCCACAACCTGTCTCACCACCACCACCACCACTACACTACAGGGGTTCCAGACCGGTCCACAACCTGTCTCACCACCACCACCACAACACTACAGGGGTTCCAGACCGGTCAACGATACCCGCTCCCCGTCCGCCCTTTATTACGTCCGTGCTAAACGGTCAACATCACAAAGGTTCCTACCATCTACTGTACTGTATATGAGCTCATGCTACAACCGCCACCTCAACACCGCAGGGGTCCTGTGACTCCGGGAGCCGGGGGAATGATCTGCTACCAGAGGAGGGAGTCTCCAGGCCCTGGTGGGTGGTGCGAGGGTGGAGGCGGGTGGGTGGTGCGAGGGTGGAGGCGGGTGGGTGCCGATTGCGAGGGGCAGCTGGGAATGCGGAGTGTCAGGTGTGGGTTCACATGTGGGGGCAAGAGAGAGAGAGGGTGGGGCGTTAACTACTGCATTTAACCACTCGGAGAGGCCTGTGGTGTAGAACTGACTCCACCACTTTGTTAGAATCGCTGTGTTTAGAATTATTATTTTAGAATCCTCCCGGAAATTGTGGAATTCCTCTCGAAATCAACACATTTTGAAATCTCCAAATGACTCTGTTAAGAATTATCCCGGCAGAATACTTTTCCGTATTCTGTGAGCGAATTCATCTGATGATGAACTTCCAGGATGTTACTGTGTGTGGTATTTTATTTTTTACATTTTTGTCTAAGCATCCTTTTATTGACCCAGTTGAACACGGTTGTGTGATTCGTCTTGTTTTGAGACAACAAGAAATCTCTGTGTTCTGCAACGCTCTGATAACGTCCATCGAGCACACAGATAGAATATAGTGTCTCTCTCGTCTTTCTTGATTCAGTATTCTTTAAACACAGATAATAGGCTCTTTTAAGGTGTGTACTGGCATTCAGTGTACATTTCTCAGCATCATTGAGAGTTACATAAACTATCCGAATCAAATACATTGGATATAATCTTGAGAGCTTACAAGATGTTATCATCTATAGCAGCTCACCTGTAACGACGGCCTTTCCAAAGTTCATTATCGTGAGCTAATCGTTAGTTGACTGCAGTCGTTAATTATGTTGCCGTGTGTTTGTGTTGTGAAAACAAGCGGTGGCTCCGTGTGTTTGTTCGTCAATCCATTACAAACTGGGATTACAAACTGGAATGCTCACTACAAACTACAAAAAACGTGTAATTATGTACTTTAAAGGAACTAAGATGAGGATTTAGGGGTGTAATACATGACTGGAGGGAGACTTTAAGGTATTGTAGTGATATTGGTTGTTACAGGATGACGGTGTTAAGGTATTGATCATGATGTTAAGGTATTGATCATGATATTAAGGTGTTGATCATGATGTTAAGGTATTGATCATGATATTAAGGTGTTGATCATGATGTTAAGGTATTGATCATGATATTAAGGTGTTGATCATGATGTTAAGTTATTGATCATGATATTAAGGTATTGATCATGATGTTAAGGTGTTGATCATGATGTTAAGGTATTGATCATGATGTTAAGGTATTGATCATGATGTTAAGGTATTGATCATGATGTTAAGGTATTGATCATGATATTAAGGTGTTGATCATGATATTAAGGTATTGATCATGATATTAAGGTGTTGATCATGATGTTAAGGTATTGATCATGATGTTAAGGTATTGATCATGATATTAAGGTGTTGATCATGATGTTAAGGTATTGATCATGATGTTAAGGTATTGATCATGATGTTAAGGTATTGATCATGATATTAAGGTGTTGATCATGATATTAAGGTGTTGATCGTGATATTAAGGTGTTGATCATGATGTTAAGGTATTGATCATGATATTAAGGTGTTGATCATGATATTAAGGTGTTGATCATGATATTAAGGTGTTGATCATGATGTTAAGGTGTTGATCATGATGTTAAGGTGTTGATCGTGATGTTAAGGTATTGATCATGATGTTAAGGTATTGGTCGTGATATTAATGTATCAATGGTGATATTGGCTGTGTTATTGATTACAGGACGACCAGGTGGTGCTCCAGTGCACGGCGTCTGTGCTGAAGGAGCAGATTAAGCTGTGTCTGTCCTGCGAGGGCTTCGGAAACCGCCTCTGCTTCCTGGAGACCACGTCCAACGCTCAGGTACCCGTCCATCCATTGATTGATTGATCAATTGATCAGTAACTCATAGATAGATTAATTGATTATGCACAGCCACATACGTCCCTTCCACCTGCATGCCAACCCCCCTCTTGTCTATGGAGACGTTGGCTTAGTTTACTGAGGGAACTATACCGGACTGAAACTGCAGCAACAGTACCCCCTCTGGTGAAACACTGCCAGTGCCGTTGTTGTTGTGGTGTGGGGACGGGGGCTCAGGTAGTACAGGTTATAAGTTCTAGTATAATGTAATATAGTGTCGTAGTTTATTTGACAGGGACTGTGCTCATTAACACACCGCTTTCATTTTCATCTGCAGTCCTCGGAAATGGAAAATAATTAATGAACCAATTAACGAATCATTTAACCAAGACAGATGTTTAAGCCATGACTGTATCTCACCACATGCACTGTGTGTGTGTGTGTGTGTGTTGTGTGTCTGTATATATGTGTGCGTGTGTGTGTATGTGTGTGTGTGTGTGTGTGTCTGTATATATGTGTGTGTGTGTGTGTGTGTGTGTGTGTGTGTGTGTCTGTATATATGTGTGTGTGTGTGTGTGTGTGTGTGTGTGTGTGTGTGTGTCTGTGTGTGTGTGTGTGTGTGTCTGTATATATGTGTGTGTGTGTGGTGTGTGTGTGTGTGTGTGTGTGTCTGTGTGTGTGTGTCTGTATATATGTGTGTGTGTGTGTGTCTGTGTGTGTGTGTGTGTGTGTGTGTGTGTGTGTGTGTCTGTGTGTCTGTGTCTGTGTCTGTGTCTGTGTGTGTGTCTGTGTGTGTGGTGTGTGTGTGTGTGTGTGTGTGTGTGTGTTCCTCCAGAATGTTCCTCCAGACTTGGCCATTTGTTCGTTCATCCTGGAGCAGTCTCTGTCGGTCCGCGCCCTGCAGGAGATGCTGGCTCACCGCGTGGAGATGATCGATGTAGGTACCCCCGGGAGGAGGAGAGACCGGAGGAGAGACCGGAGGAGAGACCCCACACAGGGAGGGAAGGAACCTGGAGGAGGAGCCAGCAGAGGGTTCCCTCCTCCAGGGACGTCGGGGGGGCGGGGACACATTTAACGGTCGCACACACAAGCAAAGGTTTTGTAAGATGCGTTGGTAGAACATAGGAGCTCAGAATGAGTCCTGAATGTGAGCTAGTCTGCTACAGAGGGGGGGGGGGGGGGGGTCAACTGGGGTTCAAGGTCAAAGTTCATGATCGAGACCAGATCCAGGAGATCCAAGCTTCTTGTAGAAAGGTGACCGGTTCCTCACTTCTGTTGAGGAAACCTTCTCACAAATCCTCTCACCACACACACACACACACACACACACACACACACACACACCCACCACTTTAGTCTCGATGTTGTGTTTCCCTGACGTGACACACCCCCCTCCTCCTCCCCCCTTTCTCTGCTCTCTGCCAAGGAGACGGTCGATTTGGACCAATGGGTACGTCTCTAAAAACGTCTTTTTCTGTAAACATTATCTGTAAACACATTTGTCCTAAACCAGCCAACCACTCAACCAATCTGGCAACCGGTGTCCAAGCAGTGTCGTCCTGCTGCGGTGGTGGTTGAGGCGTCCAGGCCCGTGTGTGTGTGTGTGTCTGTGTTCTCCATTCAACATCTGTGAGGAGGTGTGTCCAGCTCACCTGTCACTCATGTTCGGCTGACCACGCCCCCAGCCAGGGTTGTATGACCCCCTTTTGTGGTCGTTCAGATTCAAATCAACAGAACTTTATTGATCCCGATTATCACAATTGCTCTGCTGAGGATGGAAAATAATGGTAAAGATTAAATATAAAAGTACAAATAGAGACACAAAAACAGGTTTTATTCCTGGTCATGATATTGTTAAGAAGCTCCTGAGAAATGACTCACTAACTGCTAGGGATGCACCGATACCGATACCAGTATTCGGTATCGGTCCGATACTGTGCTCATGTACTCGTACTCGTACTCGTTAAACTACTCCGATACAACCGCACCGATACCACTTTGGCAACGCAACGTTAACCTTGTAATATTCTTAGCCAAGGAATATTGAAATAAAGAGATGAGACCGAGTTGTCGTTTATGGATGTTTAATGGAAACTGCCGCCTGGTCCGGAGTATGCGCGGCCTTAGAATTTTAGTGGGGACCGCTGGGGACATGTCCCCCACTTAAATTAACGGAGCACCCCCCCCCCCCCCAATCAGAACGCTATTAACGGAGACCCCCCCCCCATCAGAAACCGATAATTAACGGAGGCACCCCCCCCCCCCCACAGAACCGATAATTAACGGAGCACCCCCCCCCCCCCCATCAGACCGCGATTACGGAGCACTCCCCCCCCATCAGAACCACAAATTAACGGAGCACCCCCCCCCCCCCCCATCAGAACCACAAATTAACGGAACACCCCCCCCCCATCAGAACCACAAATTAACGGAACACCCCCCCCCCCCCATCAGAACCACAAATTAACGAACACCCCCCCCCCATCAGAACCACAAATTAACGGAACACCCCCCCCCATCAGAACCACAAATTAACAGAGCACCCCCCCCCCCATCAGAACCGCGAATTAACGGAGGACCCCCCCCCCCATCAGAACCGCAAATTAATGGAGCACCCCCCACAAAAAATAACATGTTTTCAAAGTCATTAGAACTGTAATGGTTTTATTAAGTACTTGTATCGGTATTGGCAAGTACCCAAATGTAAGTACTTGTACTCGGTCTGAAAAAATAGTGGTATCGGTGCATCCCTACTAACTGCTCATTTAAGATAAGATAGAACTTTATTAATCCCGAAGGAAGTTCTTGTGCCAGAGGTTGCTCAAAATACCAACAACAGAAGCATAACAATAGAACAATAAACATAAACAATAGAGCAATAAAATAAAATATGAATACATTTACATTCTATTTATTCGTCTAATAAGGATGAGTTCTGTATGTGTGTTTCGTAGTTCACCGATGATTTGCTGTTGATTTACTACGTCCATCCAGCGTCCAAGCTGAAGCATGTTGAATCTTTGGGGTGAATGACGAGCAGACAGACAGCATCTCATTCAGCCTCCACAGTTTCTGTCGCACGTATTCCATATCGTGTCACCTGCGGTGTTCCATGTTGTCTGGTCTGAATGCCAGATATCTCCACCAGATCGCTAAAGTACAAAGTGTGAGTGAGAAATGCACACCTAGTCGTAAGAGTCGGTCTTCCGTGTCCTCCGTCTTGCAGGTGGACGGCCCTCAAGGCTTTGTTTGCAATGTGTTGGACTTTGTTGCTGTTATCTGTGTCCTGTTACTGTACGTCATGCTCCACCTCTTAGCCTATTAGCATTATGAGCTTGTTGTTTACAACCTGTATGTTGATCTGTGTACCGGCATGGGAAAACACTTGTTGTCGTCGAAGTTTTCCACCACAAATTGTCGGTGGTGTTACAGATAGGGATGCACCGATACCAGACCGAGTACAAGTACTTACATTTGGGTACTTGCCGATACCGAACACCGATACGAGTACTTAATAAAACCATTACAGTTCTAATGACTTTGAAAACATGTTATTTTTTGTCTGGGGGGGTGCTCCGTTAATTTGCGGTTCTGGATGGGGGGGGGGTGCTCCGTTAATTTGCGGTTCTGATGGGGGGGGGGGTACGCCGTTAATTAGCGGTTCTGATGGGGGGGTGCTCCGTTAATTAGCGGTTCTGATGGGGGGGGGGGGGGGGGGTGGCTCCGTTAATTCGCGGTTCTGATGGGGGGGGGGTGCTCCGTTAATTAGCAGTTCTGATGGGGGGGGGGGTGCTCCGTTAATTAGCAGTTCTGATGGGGGGGGGGTGCTCCGTTAATTTCGCGGTTCTGATGGGGGGTGCTCCGTTAATTAGCAGTTCTGATGGGGGGGGGGTGCTCCGTTAATTCGCGGTTCTGATGGGGGGGGGGGGGGGGGCTCCGTTAATTCGCGGGTTCTGATGGGGGGGGGGGGGTGCTCCCGTTAATTTGCGGTTCTGATGGGGGGGGGGTGCTCCGTTAATTGGTGGGGACATGTCCCCAGCGTCCCCACTAAATTCTACGCCCATGCTCGGTACCAAGCTCAGTTTCTATTAAACATCCATAAACGCCAACTCGGTCTCATCTCTTTATTTCAATATTCCTTGGCTAAGAATATTACAAGGTTAACGTTGCGTTGCCAAAGTGGTATCGGTGCGGTTGTATCGGAGTAGTTTAACGAGTACGAGTACGAGTACATGAGCACAGTATCGGACCGATACCGAATACTGGTATCGGTATCGGTGCATCCCTAGTTACAGATGTTACTACATTTGAGGTGAGCTGTTGTTGGGGACACCAGAGGAACATTTGTTCACCAAAACACTGAAGTACACCACAACCGTTTGAGTAGGCGGACATCTTCCTGTGAGCCCTCTGTAGCCGTCTGTCCACCTGTCTCTGCTCTCTTCTTCTGTGGTGGAGGAGCAGTCTGTCTACCTGTCTCTGTTCTTCCTCTGTGGTGGAGGCTAACCCTGTGTTGTGTTCCCCCCTCCTCCTCCTTCTCGTCCTCCTCCTCCTTCTACTCCTCGTCCTCGTCCTCCTCCTCCTCCTCCTCCTCGTCCTCGTCCTCCTCCTCCAGTCGTCGCAGGGGGGAGGTCACCGGACGCTGCTATACGGCCATGCCATCCTCCTGAGACACTACCACTCTAGCATGGTGAGGACGCCGTCGCTGGTCACGCTCTAGACACACAGTCGATGGTCACGCTCTAGACACACAGTCGATGGTCACGCTCTAGACACACAGTCGACGGTCACGCTCTAGACACACAGTCGATGGTCACGCTCTAGACACACAGTCGATGGTCACGCTCTAGACACACAGTCGATGGTCACGCTCTAGACACACAGTCGACGGTCACGCTCTAGACACACAGTCGATGGTCACGCTCTAGACACACAGTCGATGGTCACGCTCTAGACACACAGTCGACGGTCACGCTCTAGACACACAGTCGATGGTCACGCTCTAGACACACAGTCGATGGTCACGCTCTAGACACACAGTAGTCGATCGAACTTTCTTTTATTAAGGATTTAGTCCGAAGCTATGAGAGTGTTTGTGTGGTTGTGTGATTGTCCTCCTGTGTGTCCCCAGTACCTGAGCTGCCTCACCACGTCTCGGTCGCTCACAGACAAGCTGGCCTTCGACGTCGGTCTGCAGGAGGACTCAACAGGTAAGTCACCTGCAGTTAGTCTGGACTCTGCAGGAGCGGCGACTCCTCCGACTGTAGACCCATTCAGGAGTCTGTTTCTGAAGCAATTTCTTCCTTCCTTTCTTCTCTCCCTCTGCACCCCATCCTCCTCCTCCCTCTCCTCTTCCTCCTCCCTCTCCTCCTCCTTCTACTCCTCATCCTCCTCTTCCTCTCTTCTCCACCCTCCCCTTCCTCCTCCTCCTGCTCCTCCGTGGTCCCAGGGGAGGCGTGTTGGTGGACCATTCACCCGGCGTCCAAACAGAGGTCAGAGGGTGAGAAGGTCAGGGTGGGTGACGACCTCATCCTGGTCAGCGTCTCGTCAGAGAGATACCTGGTGGGTGTCCCCCCGTCACCACCACCCGTCTGTCCCCCCCGTCACCACCACCCGTCTGTCCCCCCCGTCACCACCACCCGTCTGTCCCTAGTCACACCACCCTCTGTCCCCGTCAACACCACCCGTCTGTCCCCCCGTCACCCACGTGCTTCCCCGAGTCACCACCACCCGTCTTCCATTCGTGATAAATTGTATAGAAATATTTCAGCTTTCAATTACATTTTCAATTGCACCTCAACTGTCATGTGATCTGGTGTAATCTCTTGTTGTACCGCCTCCTCCTCCTCCTCTCATCTCCTCCTCCTCCTCCCCCCCCCCTCCTCCTCCTCCTCCTCTTTCTCCTCCTCCTCCTCTCATTTCCTCCTCCTCCCCATCCCCCTCCTCCTCCTCCTCCTCTCCCCCTCCACATCTCCTCCTCCTCCTCCTGCTCCCCCTGCTCCTCCTCCTCCACCTCCTGCAGCATCTCTCCTATGCCAGTGGTGACCTGATGGTGGACGCCTCCTTCATGCAGACCCTGTGGAACATGAACCCAGTGTGCTCTGGCTGTGAGCTGGCCGAAGGTTCGCTGCTCCCCTGCTCCTCTGCTCTTCATACACCTTCTATATTATAGATCTATACTATAGAGTACACACACACACACACACACACACACACACACACACACACACACACACACACACACACACACAGACAAACAAACAAACAAACAAACAAACAAACAAACAAACTCCTCCTCCTCCTCCTTCATCCTCCTCCTCCTCCAGGGTATCTGACCGGCGGCCATGTTCTGCGTCTCTTCCATGGTCACATGGACGAGTGTCTGGGCATCGCCACGCCCGAGGAGGGGGAGGAGAAACGCAGGTGAGGAGCGAGCGGGGAGGAGCCTCACACCGGTTTCAGCCATTACTTGTAATGTATGGAGCTAGATGATGGAGGCCGACCGAAAAATGAAGTATTTTCCTCGAATGAGATGCACAAGATCGCTGTAGTTTCCAGCGGAGACCGAGAGAAAAGAGACGCTGTTGGGTCTTACCAGTTTTAGGCCGACGCGAGCGGTGTCCTCGTTTGCTTGATGTTCGTGAGTAGCTGGGCAGGCGTGTGTTAAGCAGTGGTGTGATACTGTCTGAGCTGTAACTGTAAGTTATTGTCCCCTTTGTGTAATGGAGGTTCGGGTGATAACTTGTTGGTGTGGTGTATGGCAGTTGTTGTTGTGTACGTTGAGGTGGAGGTTGTTGAGTGTGTTGGATAGAGTTGTTGGTGAGTTGGTCGAGAATTGTGTCGTCGAGGTGATTAAGGTGAAAAAGCTGTAATGATGTAAGTGGTTATATATATGGTGTGTTTCAAACCGTCGTGTTGTGTAATGTACAGGGAGTATTTGTATGTGTTGTGTGGACTTTGTTCCCGGTGTTAGGTGTGGTGATGGCCCAAAAGGTGATTTGTGTGTTCTTTGGTTCCAGTGATGTTTTGATGACGTGTGCCAGATATGTGTGTTGAGGTATCTCTTACTGATTCATCGCTGCTCCGCAACGCCCGAGCTGTGTTGCCTACGCCCACTCGAGGTGGAGCTGGGCAGTCTCGAAGCCTACGTCTCACATTTATCTCTCTCTTTAACCATCTCTCTCTNTGATTTGCTGTTGATTTACTACGTCCATCCAGCGTCCAAGCTGAAGCATGTTGAATCTTTGGGGTGAATGACGAGCAGACAGACAGCATCTCATTCAGCCTCCACAGTTTCTGTCGCACGTATTCCATATCGTGTCACCTGCGGTGTTCCATGTTGTCTGGTCTGAATGCCAGATATCTCCACCAGATCGCTAAAGTACAAAGTGTGAGTGAGAAATGCACACCTAGTCGTAAGAGTCGGTCTTCCGTGTCCTCCGTCTTGCAGGTGGACGGCCCTCAAGGCTTTGTTTGCAATGTGTTGGACTTTGTTGCTGTTATCTGTGTCCTGTTACTGTACGTCATGCTCCACCTCTTAGCCTATTAGCATTATGAGCTTGTTGTTTACAACCTGTATGTTGATCTGTGTACCGGCATGGGAAAACACTTGTTGTCGTCGAAGTTTTCCACCACAAATTGTCGGTGGTGTTACAGATAGGGATAGCGGGCTAAACAGATGACGTCAGCGCTGCGACGGAATCAGTCCGGAATCAGTCAGTAAACATTGCAAGATGGCTATCGAAAATGTTGACTGAGTATCTGTACAAACTAGGGATGCACCGATACCACTTTTTTTCAGACCGAGTACAAGTACTTACATTTGGGTACTTGCCGATACCGAATACCGATACGAGTACTTAATAAAACCATTACAGTTCTAATGACTTTGAAAACATGTTATTTTTTGGGGGGGGGGTGCTCCGTTAATTTGCGGTTCTGATGGGGTGCTCCGTTAATTGGTGGGGACATGTCCCCAGCGTCCCCACTAAATTCTACGCCCATGCTCGGTACCATGCGCAGTTTCTATTAAACATCCATAAACGACAACTCGGTTGCATCTCTTTATTTCAATATTCCTTGGCTCAGAATATTACAAGGTTAACGTTGCGTTGCCAAAGTGGTATCGGTGCGGTTGTATCGGAGTAGTTTAACGAGTACGAGTACATGAGCACAGTATCGGACCGGATACCGAATACTGGTATCGGTATCGGTGCATCCCTCGTGAAATATTGTGGAAATACCATAAAGAATGCTGTTGCAGTAGTCTAATCTGGAGGTGATGAAGGCATGGATGAGTGTTTCTGTGATGGGGGTGGGGCGAGTCGTGCAATATTACGGAGGTGGAAGAAGGATATTTTGGTGTTGTTGCGAGTGTGTGTGAGTGTGTGTGTGTGTGTGAGGGGTGTGTTGTGAGTGTGTGTGAGGGGTGTGTTGTGAGTGTGTGTGAGGGGTGTGTTGTGAGTGTGTGTGAGGGGTGTGTTGTGTGTGTGTGAGGGGTGTGTTGTGAGTGTGTTAGGGGTGTGTTGTGAGTGTGTTGGGGTGTGTTGGTGTGTGGTGTGTGTGTGTGTGTGTGTGTGTGTGAGTGTATGTGTGTGTGTGTGTGTGTGTGTGTGTGTGTGTGTGTGTGTGTGTGTGTGTGTGTGTGTGTGTGTGTGTGTGTGTGTGTGTGTGTGTGTGTGTGTGTGTGTGTGGGTGTGTGTGTGTGTGTGTGTGTGTGTGTGTGTGTGTGTGTGTGTGTGTGTGTGTGTGTGTGTGTGTGTGTGTGTGTGTGTGTGTGTGTGTGTGTGTGTGTGTGTGTGTGTGTGTGTGTGTGTTGTGTGTGTGTGTGTGTGTGTGTGTGTGTGTGTGTTGTGTGTGTGTGTGTGTGTGTGTGTGTTTTGTGTCTGTGATCCTCTCTATGTGTGCGTGTGTGTGTGTGTGTGTGTGTGGTAATGGGTCAGTGGGGAGGAGAAGGCAGACTCTAGTGTTGTACTTGCGCTCCGTTGCTTTGAGCTCTTTGTTCTCGGTGGGGGTACCGGTTGTCTTGGGGTTTGGGGGTGTTCCTCTGTGGGGGTGCACGGGAGTATGGACCTCATTGAAGCCACCTGCTGGGTGTGGGGGGGGTTGTTGATGTCCGCATCTTCCTTCGTTTGCCTTGCTCTTGTGCGCGTCCTGGGACTCTCTTCTTCTGAGTTGCGGGGCTCGCTTGCCTTCGGTTTGTCGTCACTCCTGGATTGGGTGTTGGGTGGTGGTTTTGGGAAGTGGGGGGAGTCGTCCTCGTCCTCCTCCTCCTCCTCCTCCTCGTCCTCGTCCTCCTCCTCCAGTCGTCGCAGGGGGGAGGTCACCGGACGCTGCTATACGGCCATGCCATCCTCCTGAGACACTACCACTCTAGCATGGTGAGGACGCCGTCGCTGGTCACGCTCTAGACACACAGTCGATGGTCACGCTCTAGACACACAGTCGACGGTCACGCTCTAGACACACAGTCGATGGTCACGCTCTAGACACACAGTCGATGGTCACGCTCTAGACACACAGTAGTCGATCGAACTTTCTTTTATTAAGGATTTAGTCCGAAGCTATGAGAGTGTTTGTGTGGTTGTGTGATTGTCCTCCTGTGTGTCCCCAGTACCTGAGCTGCCTCACCACGTCTCGGTCGCTCACAGACAAGCTGGCCTTCGACGTCAGTACTCAAGGTAAGTCACCTGCAGTTTGTTATGTCTCTTAACTAGCCATTGGGTGCATTGGTGCTTGCGGGAGGTGTCGTCTGGGATATATGAAGTCAGGTTGTTGAAATTTTGTGGGGAATGTATGGGGGGGTTCGGCTTCACAGACAAGCTGGCCTTCGACGTCGGTCTGCAGGAGGACTCAACAGGTAAGTCACCTGCAGTTAGTCTGGACTCTGCAGGAGCGGCGACTCCTCCGACTGTAGACCCATTCAGGAGTCTGTTTCTGAAGCAATTTCTTCCTTCCTTTCTTCTCTCCCTCTGCACCCCATCCTCCTCCTCCCTCTCCTCTTCCTCCTCCTCCTGCTCCTCCGTGGTCCCAGGGGAGGCGTGTTGGTGGACCATTCACCCGGCGTCCAAACAGAGGTCAGAGGGTGAGAAGGTCAGGGTGGGTGACGACCTCATCCTGGTCAGCGTCTCGTCAGAGAGATACCTGGTGGGTGTCCCCCCGTCACCACCACCCGTCTGTCCCCCCCCGTCACCACCACCTCTCCCGCCACTCTCCTCCTGTGTGCGTCACTGATCCCCAGGGGTGGGAGAGGCGTAGTATATGGATGACCCCATTCACCTCGGATGCCCGCCGTCCCGATTAAACATAAATTAACCCAACCAACAGGAGGAGGTCAGAGATTTGCGAGCCGGTGAGAAAGAAGTGGAAGTGTCAGGATACATGCAATATCTGGGTTACTGGAGAAACGACGCTCCATTCCTGCTTTCATGCTGTCTGGAAGTGGCTGTAGACAAAATGGTCGAGGTAAGTAGAGTGTGTGATTGTGATTGTGGTGAATTCAGGAAATACAAGAGAACTTTTTCATTCGATTATTGAAGTACAATGAAAGTCTAGTAGGCGTGTGGACTCTGTTACAGCTCAATGTTAAAGTTTAAACAGCGTTGTCTGTTTGGTTGAGAAGGGATGTAAAAAGTACACCTGCATGATGTAAAGAGAGATAAGAAGATGGCGGCACATAGCATAAGGCGTTGATTTATAAGTAGTGGAAGAAGATTAGAGGTTTGCATGGACTGTGGTGTGGATTGTTATATGATACACTTTAACATATTTACAGAGGGTCTTGTTCATGTTTCCGCCACGGTGGCGGAAGTGCATGTGGTATGGCCTGAGTGATCGCATCACGATCGTACAATTAAGGGAAGATGAATGAGGTGTATAGTTCAGGTGGAAATTGATCGAGTTGTAGCTGCATATTTTGTACCCGAGGACCTGTAATACAAGTAGAATGGTGGTAGTGAGTCACGATTGGAAAACACGACGTCAAGAAAACACACTGAATAGGGGAGACCATTAATTGTAGGAAGAAGCTGAGTCGGTGTTGAGAGGATGGAGTATAAGAACCGATACAGGGTACAACTGGGAAGAATTTTAAAAATATGGTAGGAAGGTCCGTGAGGTACTGTAGTTTAATTACAAGAAGTGTACAATGTCGTACCGTGACTATGCTACAACTTTGCGTGCAGGATGTACCGGACAATTGAATGATATAATACAAATAATTTGTAGGGAGCTAGCAAACAGGACAATAGTAGGTCCAATCCATATATAACTATTCTTGTGAGTTTTAATACTTGATTGGACCACCCGTCCTGGGGGGTTTGGACGTGAGCTGCGTTAATAATTACAGTTTGTTGCTATTGGGTAATCGATATTATTTCTTATCACTTTGTTTCTGGCATGGAGATAATCGGTAGGAACTCTTAAATTAATTTGAAAATTCAGTTTATGTTGTATAATGAATTTGTCTTTCTACAATCAATTAGATATTTGTTAGTGAGTGATTGAGTGTTTTGTTTCATTAGTTATCATGCTAGTGCATATTTTAAACAGGGGTACATGGATAATTCCACAATTTCAGAGTCAGAAAGGTAATTAGATTGATATTTTTTTGAAATTGGAGTCTTTTGTAAAGTCAGTGGAGAATGTCTTTTTTGAGCTGCGTAAGTGTTAGGTGGTGTTTGGGATTGATGTGTGATGGAGTGAATCTTGGATGGTTTAGATATTCTGTAGATTTATTAAGAAGTGGTTCATTGCTGGTCAATTTTTAATGTTTTCTGTTACATGTGGTTTGGCCTGCGGGATTGGTATGGTCATCTTTGAATTTTGAAATTTTTGTGGATATCTTTGACGTGGGTGGGTGGCCTGAGTGATGTAGGTGGATTTTTGATCCTGAGGCATGTTGTCGAAGAGGAAGTGCCCGGATTTTGGCTGGAATTGTTTGGTGTAATTCTGTGAGTTGGAAGAGTCTGAATTTCTGGAATGTAATATTTGATGGTCGGAAAGAGGCTGCATAGCAATGGCTGCTTTGGAGGTGTTGGTGGTTGATACTGTGGCTTTTTTGTTCACTTAATTCTTATAAGGGTCGGTGTTTGTAGGTGTGCTGCTATTTCTTTCGTGGATTTAGTGGTATTTGGCATTCGAGTGTTTGTTTGATGGAAGGTCCAGTGTTTAGGTGTCACTTTGAGGCCCCCCCCCCCGCGTCCCGACCACCCATCAACCAACCACCGATCTTTATTGTCCAACCCCCCCGGTAGGGTGGGTGACGACCTCATCCTGGTCAGCGTCTCGTCAGAGAGATACCTGGTGGGTGTCCCCCCGTCACCACCACCCGTCTGTCCCCCCCGTCACCACCACCCGTCTGTCCCCGAGTCACCACCACCCGTCTTCCATTCGTGATAAATTGTATAGAAATATTTCAGCTTTCAATTACATTTTCAATTGCACCTCAACTGTCATGTGATCTGGTGTAATCTCTTGTTGTACCGCCTCCTCCTCCTCCTCTCATCTCCTCCTCCTCCTCCCCCCTCCTCCCTCCTTCCTCCTTCTCTCTCCTCCTCCTCCTCTCTCCTCCTCCTCCCTCCCCTCCTTCCTCCTCCTTCCTCCTCTTCCCCTCCCCTCTCCTCCTCCTCCTCCTTCCCCCTCTCTCCCCTCCCCCTCCTCACTCTCTCCTATGCCAGTGGTGACCTGATGGTGGACGCCTCCTTCATGCAGACCCTGTGGAACATGAACCCAGTGTGCTCTGGCTGTGAGCTGGCCGAAGGTTCGCTGCTCCCCTGCTCCTCTGCTCTTCATACACCCTAACATAGATCTTACATAATACACCACACACACACACACCACACACACACCACACACACACCACACACACACACACCACACACACACCACACACACACACACACACACACACACACAACACAAACAAACAAACAAACAAACAAACAAACAAACAAACAAACTCCTCCTCCTCCTCCTTCATCCTCCTCCTCCTCCAGGGTATCTGACCGGCGGCCATGTTCTGCGTCTCTTCCATGGTCACATGGACGAGTGTCTGGGCATCGCCACGCCCGAGGAGGGGGAGGAGAAACGCAGGTGAGGAGCGAGCGGGGAGGAGAGAGGGAGCCATCTTGAGAGAGAGAAGAGAGAGAGAGAGAGAAGGAGAGAGAGAGAGAGAGAGAGGAAGAGAGAGAGAGAGAGATGAGAGAGAGAGAGAGAGAGAGAGAGAGAGAGAGAGAGAGAGAGAGCGAGAGAGAGAGAGAGCTGTTGGCTTACCAGTTTAGGTGAACCAGCGTGACTGTGTGATGGTGTTGGTGATGGAGGTGTTGGTGGTGATGGAGGTGTTGGTGGTGGTGATGGAGGTGTTGGTGGTGGTGATGGAGGTGTTGGTGGTGTGTGGAGGTGTTGGTGTTGGTGGTGGTGATGGAGGTGTTGGTGGTGGTGGTGGTGATGGAGGTGTTGGTGGTGGTGATGGAGGTGTTGGTGGTGTGTGGAGGTGTTGGTGTTGGTGGTGGTGATGGAGGTGTTGGTGGTGGTGGTGATGGAGGTGTTGGTGGTGGTGTGTGGAGGCTCATCTCTGTGTTCTCCGCCCAACAGACTGGCTCACTACGAGGGTGGAGCTGTGTGCAGTCAAGCCCGCTCCCTGTGGAGGCTGGAACCTCTCAGAATCTGGTAACAGAGACGAGCAGTGATCAGTAATCTATCAACGTGATCGTTGTATGTTACTAGTGTTATGTTACTAATGTTATGTTACTAGTGTTATGTTACTAGTGTTATGTTACTAATGTTATGTTACTAGTGTTATGTTACTAGTGTTATGTTACTAGTGTTATGTTACTAATGTTATGTTACTAGTGTTATGTTACTAGTGTTATGTTACTAGTGTTATGTTACTAGTGTTATGTTACTAATGTTATGTTACTAATGTTATGTTACTAATGTTATGTTACTAGTGTTATGTTACTAATGTTATGTTACTAGTGTTATGTTACTAGTGTTATGTTACTAGTGTTATGTTACTAATGTTATGTTACTAGTGTTATGTTACTAGTGTTATGTTACTAGTGTTATGTTACTAATGTTATGTTACTAGTGTTATGTTACTAATGTTATGTTACTAGTGTTATGTTACTAGTGTTATGTTACTAATGTTATGTTACTAGTGTTATGTTACTAGTGTTATGTTACTAGTGTTATGTTACTAATGTTATGTTACTAGTGTTATGTTACTAGTGTTATGTTACTAGTGTTATGTTACTAGTGTTATGTTACTAATGTTATGTTACTAGTGTTATGTTACTAATGTTATGTTACTAATGTTATGTTACTAGTGTTATGTTACTAATGTTATGTTACTAATGTTATGTTACTAATGTTATGTTACTAGTGTTATGTTACTAGTGTTATGTTACTAATGCTAATGGTTACTAGTGTTATGTTACTAATGTTATGTTACTAGTGTTATGTTACTAGTGTTATGCTTACTAGTGTTATGTTACTAAGTGTTATGTACTAGTGTTATGTTACTATGTTATGTAACTAGTGTTATGTTACTACGTGTTATGTTACTATGTTATGTTACTAGTGTTTATGTTACTAATGTTATGTTACTTAGTGTTATGTTACTAATGTTATGTTACTATGTTATGTTACTATGTTATGTTACTAATGTTATGTTTACTAGTGTTATGTTACTAATGTTATGTTACTAGTGTTATAGTTACCTAAGTGTTATGTTACTAATGTTATGTTACTAGTGTTACTGTTACTAATTTTCATGGTTACTAGTGTTATGTTACTAGTGTTATGTTACTAGTGTTATGTTACTAATGTTATGTTACTAATGTATGTTACTAGTGTTTGTTACTAGGGTTATGTTACTAGTGTTATGTTACTAATGTTTGTTACTAATGTATGTTACTAATGTTATGTACTAGTGTTATGTTACTAGTGTTAATGTTACTAATGTTATGTTACTAGTGTTATGTTACTAGTGTATGTTACTAGTTTATGTTACTAGGTTATGTTCACTAGTGTCTAGTGTTACTAGTGTTATGTTACTAATGTTATGTTACTAATGTTATGTTACTAGTGTTATGTTACTAATGTTATGTTACTAGTGTTATGTTACTAGTGTTATGTACTAGTGTTATTGTTACCTAATGTTATGTTTACTAGTGTTATGTTACTAGTGTTATGTTACTAGTGTTATGTTACTAGTGTTATGTTACTAATGTTATGTTACTAGTGTTATGTTACTAGTGTTATGTTACTAGTGTTATGTTACTAGTGTTATGTTACTAGTGTTATGTTACTAATGTTATGTTACTAATGTTATGTTACTAGTGTTATGTTACTAGTGTTATGTTACTAATGTTATGTTACTAGTGTTATGTTACTAGTGCTATGTTACTAATGTTGTGGTCCGTGTTCAGCTGGAGCGGCGGCCACATGAAGTGGGGTCAGTCGTTCCGCGTGCGTCACATCACCACGGGCCGCTACCTGTGTCTGGACGAGGAGAAGGGCCTCATGGTCGTGGACCCCGAGAGAGCCAACACCAAGATGTCCGCCTTCTGCTTCCGCATCTCCAAGGTCAGAGGTCACAGAGGTCACGGCGCCCAGGAGATGCCCCAAAATGTGGAGCCTTTTAAAAGAGAAATGAAAGCGACGTCACCTGGCACAGCCAATCACAAACCGTGGAGGCAATATTCCCGAATGTTACGTTTTCAAAGAGATGCCGTTGTTCTTAAAGTTGTGTTTGTGTAGAAGAACGGGTTTTATATTTCGCCACGATGACGCCTAACTGCTCCTTAATGACTCTTGGTCTTGGTAGCACTTCATGATAAGTAATAACTCTAAAATAGTGAAATGATCCTTTATTTAAGCGTTGTTCCTACATGAATACTCATTAGTAAGTGATTCCTAACCAGCTAGAAACGTTCCATGCTGACTGTATCAATGCTTCAGCAGTGCTTCTGAAGAGCCACCATGTGCTGGACGTCGCCTTGAATAAACAACGTCTGATAAACCTCTCCTCCCTCCTCCTCCTCCCTCCTCTTCCTCCTCCTCCATCCTCCTCCTCCTCCTCCTCCATCCTCTTCATCCTCCTCCTCCTCCTCATCTGGTGAGCAGGAGAAGGTGGACGTGGCCCAGAAGCGCGACGTGGAGGGGATGGGCATCCCGGAGATCAAGTACGGGGAGTCCATGTGCTTCGTGCAGCACGTGTCCACCGGCCTGTGGCTCACCTACGCTGCCCTGGACGCCAAGGCTGCTCGCCTGGGTACCATGAAGAGGAAGGTACGGCCGGGGTGTGTGTACGCTGTGTCTGTACGGTGTGTGTACGGTGTGTGTATGTACGGTGTGTGTACGGTGTGTGTACGGTGTGTGTGTAACGGTGTGTGTGTGTATGGGGTGTACGGTGTGTGTGTACGGTGTGTGTGTACGGTCGTGTGGTAACGGTGGTGTGTATGGTGTGTGTGTACGGTGTGTGCTATGTGGTGTATGGTGCTGTGTGTACGGTGTGTCACGGTGTGTGTGTACAGTGTGTGTAACGGTGTGTGGTGTACGGTGTGTGTACGGTGTGTAGTACGGTTGTGTAATGTGTGTGAGCGTGTGTGTGTGTATGGTGTGTGTGTGTGTGTGTGTGTGTGTACGGTGTGTGTGTGTGTACGGTGTGTGTGTGTGAGCCAGACCTTACCGCCATGACAACCTGATGACATCACAGCATCACAGGACTGTTGCCACCGCACTCCAAGCGTTTCCGTGAGAACTAGGAATTAGGGAGGAGAATAGCTCAGAGTTATAGTTGTAGTATTAATACATCTTATTCATATTATCCTAGTTGTAGTATTAATACATCTTATTAATATTATCCTAGTTGTAGTATTAATACATCTTAATACCTCTTAGTTGTGGGATTAATACTACCTCTCACAAGACCAAAACTACACCGTGACCAAACCCTGACCTAAACTAAACTAGATCATCACTAATTAATCACTAGAAAGTTCTCCTTCTCCTCCTCTTCCTCTCAAACCCCCTCCTCCTCCTACCCCCTCACCTCCTCCTCCTCCTTCTCCCTAATCTCCTCCTCCTCCCTCACCTCCTCCTCCTCCTCCTTTCTCCCTCACCTTCTCTTCCCTCACCTCCTCCTCTCTAAACTCCTCCCTCTCCTCCTCCCCTCTAACCTCCTCCTCCTCCTTCTTCTCCCTCTCCTCCTCCTCCTCCCTCTCCTCCTCCTCCTCCTCCCTAACCTCCTCCTCTCTGCTGCTCCTCCTCAGACCATCCTGCACCAGGAGGGCCACATGGACGATGCCCTAACGGTCTCCCGCTCCCAGACGGAGGAGTCTCAGGCCGCGCGTATGATCTTCAGCACCACGGGCCTCTTCAGACACTTCATCAAGTAGGTCGCGACCCCCCTGACCTTTTACCCTGACCCTACAGCGCCACAGCATCTTCACCCTGACCTCTGACCGTGACCCTAACCCTAACCCTGAACTCTGACCCTAACCCTGACCCTGACCTGACAGCCCAACGGCCTCTTCAGACACCTCATCAAGTAAGTCTCCTAACCGTGACCCCTGACCTCTGACCCTGTATCTACCAACCCAGTAGACAGCAGTAAACTCTGACGCCTGTCTGCTGTTTTAAACTCACGTCTTGTTCTTGTTGTTCCACTTGGTAAGCACTTCATACGCTGTTTTGTGCAAAAAGCTCTATAAATAAAGTTTGATTTGATTTAACAATCACCCAGAAGTCTACTTCCACATTCAGCTTGTCTTGCTGCGTAACTCTCAGCTGACCTCTGGTGACCTCTGGTGTCCCGTCCCTCCAGGGGTCTGGACTCCCTGAAGGCCAAGAGCAAAGCCCCGGGTCCGGTGAGCCTGCCCCTGGAGGGGGTGGTGCTCTCCCTGCAGGACCTCATCTTCTACTTCAGACCCCCCGAGGACGAGCTGGAGCACGAGGAGAAGCAGACCAAACTGCGCTCCCTACGCAACCGACAGAACCTCTTCCAGGAGGAGGTGCCCTCACCTGGAACCTATCATCCATAATCAGTCATCTACAATCTATCATCTGGAACCTATCATCCATAATCAGTCATCTACAATCTATCATCCATAATCGATGATCTAGCATCCATAATCTATAATATATTTTCCATTAACATAAACAATAATCCCTTATAACTAATAATGATCCATAATCAATCATGTAGAATCTATCATCCATAATCATCTAGAATCTATCGTTCATAATCATCATCTGAATCTATCATTCATAATCAATCATCTAGAATCCATAATCTATCATCTAGAATCCATATTCATGAGTAATAATACCAAATCCATAATCAATCATTTATCATCGATCATCCATCCGTCTATAATCTACAATCCATAAACATAATAAATAATCCATAATCCAGAAGAAATTAATAATGATCTATGATCATCCATAATAACTCACAATCCATAATCAATCATCCACAAACGATAATCCACAATGCATGACATCATCAGTAATCCGTGCTGTATTGATCGGGTCCTACAGGACTCCTGGAGTTGTGTACAGCAGCTCTCCCTCTGTGTTATGTTATGTGATGTTCACATGTCTGTGTTGTTCCCGTGGTCCAGGGCATGATCACCATCGTGCTGGAGTGCATCGACCGCCTCAACGTCTACAACACCGCCGCTCACTTCTCCGAGTTCGCTGGCGAGGAGGCGGCCGAGTCCTGGAAGGAGATCGTCAACCTGCTCTACGAGCTCCTGGGTAGGAGGAGGAGGAAGAGGAGGAGGAGGAGGAGGAGCTTCCATCCGTCCTGACGTTATCTGGGTTGATTAACATCATGTTTATAGAGGAGTCATTTCCTTCCGCTCCCCTCTTGGATACAACAAAACTACAAAACTTTTAAATGTAGTTTAGCGGTGTGCAGTTATGAAAAAATCCCTCAAACAGTTTCCCCAACCCAAGTCTTGTAACAGAACCGCTGCAGGAGACAGAACAGGAATATTAGTTTTTCAGATGAGACATGGGTCCTGACTCCTCTCCTCTTTGTCTGGTCTCCGTTTCAGCCTCTCTGATCCGAGGGAACCGGTCCAACTGTGCTCTGTTCTGCGACAACCTCGACTGGTTGGTGAGCAAACTGGACCGTCTGGAGGCGTCTTCAGGTGAACTCACCTGAACACACGACACACGCGCCTTGAGATAGAACGTCTGCTCGAGAACGTTCATGTCTGTTAGAGTGAGTTACAGATTCACCGTAAACCCCCAAAGTTGTATTCCTTGAAGAGGAGAGTATGCTTGGGTGGGTTAGGACCTGATCTCGGGTTCTATACTGTGTTCTGTTGAGGTTGTCATGTCTCCAGGTATTCTGGAGTTTCTGATGAGGTTGTCATGTCTCCAGGTATCCTGGAGGTGCTGTACTGTGTTCTGATTGAGAGTCCTGAGGTTCTGAACATCATCCAGGAGAACCACATCAAGTCCATCATCTCCCTGCTGGACAAACATGGACGCAACCACAAGGTCAGGACAAACTCGAGTCTTACAGTAGTTAGTAGTGAGTTTGCAGACTAATAAGCAGACTAATGGGCAGAAGAGACTGCTGGGGATATGGAGCCACGTGTGGAGAAGCAGAGAGTCTGGGTGACCAAGAGAGTCAAGTCTCTTGCGCCCCCTGCAGGTCCTGGACGTCCTGCGCTCCCTGTGTGTGTGTAACGGCGTGGCGGTCAGGTCCAACCAGAACCTCATCACTGAGAATCTGCTTCCGGGTCGCGACCTTCTGCTCCAGACCAATATCGTCAACTACGTGACCAGGTAGAGACGCCACACTCGTCACGTTATCTCCTCTCTTGCTTTCAAGGTTTGTTGTTTTGTGCGAACACATCAGAATGTGATGTTTGGTTTGTTTGCGGTCGGTTGCCAGCGTGAGGCCCAACATCTTCCTGGGGACCTGCGAGGGCTCCACCCAGTACAAGAAGTGGTACTTTGAGGTGATGGTGGACCAGGTGGAGCCCTTCGTGACGGCCCAGGCCAGCCACCTGAGGGTGGGCTGGGCCCTGACGGAGGGCTACAGCCCCTACCCCGGCGGGGGGGAGGGCTGGGGGGGCAACGGGGTGGGAGACGACCTCTACTCCTACGGCTTCGACGGCCTGCACCTCTGGTCAGGTGAGCTGCGACGATGACATCAATGCTTCGTGACCCCCTCTCACTAGTTTGCAAACTGCTAATGCTGCTAATGCTAGACGCTAATGCTAAATCACCCCCCTCCACCTAGTTTGCTAACCGCTAACGCTGCTAACACTAAGGGGGAGGAGTCACGCCGGGAGCTCATCCACGAATAGGAACACTCCGTGTTTCTGTTGAATAATTAGCATTCTTGAAGCTATCGTAAGAATGTAGGATGGCAGACATGCAGGACGTCCAGCTACAGATGAAACCAGCTCCAATGAACTACAGGGACCACACTTACATTTACATTCACATTTACATTTACATTGAGGGCATTTGGCAGATGCTTTTATCCAAAGCGACTTACAAAGAGTACATTTGTTGAAGGAGAGGCAGCAATATATCACTGTGGTACATAAAGATAAGAATAGAGCAGGTTTAGAGCATTCATAATTGCAAGGTTAATAGAACGAGTTTCATAATTGCGAGGTTGCCTGCATAATAGCTGAGATAAGAGCAGACGTGCGATACCACAGCTCCTCGTTCCTTCAGCTGATGATGTCATCCAGCTGTTTCCTGTCCCGGCTGTCCTGACTTCCTGCCCCCCCCCCCGCCAGGCACGGTCCCACGGCACGTGGCCTCGCCCAACCAGCACGTGTTGGCGGCGGACGACGTGGTGAGCTGCTGCCTGGACCTGAGCGTTCCCAGCATCTCGTTCCGCATCAACGGCTTCCCAGTGCAGGGCATGTTCGAGAACTTCAACGTCGACGGCCTCTTCTTCCCCGTCATCAGCTTCTCCGCCGGCATCAAGTGAGTCGGTTGGCGCTTTGGTTTAAAGGGGACATATTGTGCCACCGGGTGTGAGCGTGATTGGCCATTGCGAGCCGTTGGCACAATCGCCGTGCGACTACCGTCTAGTGACATCACAAGTGGGAATGTCCACCTAGACGTATGATTACTTGATCGGTCTATAGTCAGCCTACCCAGTGGACTGTATCGACAGGTAAACTGATCTAGCATACATCTAGGTGGACATTCCCACTTGTGATGTCACTAGACGGTCGTCACATGGCAATTGTGACAGCTTGCAATTGCTAATCACACCCACAACCACTGTCATAAAGGCAGGATCCGACTGACTATTTTTTTATTAACAGTCCTGACAAACATTTCACGTTTTCAAGTGAAAACGTGACACAATAAAACCCCATGAAGGCCGCGTGTGGCTGACCTCGACTTGACCTCTCACCCCAGGGCACGCTTCCTGCTGGGCGGTCGTCACGGCGACTTCAAATTCATGCCTCCGCCGGGCTACGCCCCGTGCTACGAGGCGCTGCTGCCCAAGGACCGCATGCACATCGAGCCCATCAAGGAGTACAAAAACGACTGCAACGGGGTCCGCAGTCTGCTGGGGCCCACGCTGTCCCTCAACCACACCTCCTTCACGCCCTGCCCCGTCGACACCATACAGGTGAGGGGAGCACGACCACAACCACACCTCCTTCACGCCCTGCCCCGTCGACACCATACAGGTGAGGGAGCACGACCACAACCACAACCAGAAGCAGAACCAGAAGCAGAACCAGAACGAGCTATATTGGCCTCGGTTTTTACAAACAAGGAATGTGCTATTGTGAATTTGGTGCATAACATTGAACATGATGTGGCACACTCCGTTGTCGGGTGGAGTGTGTCCACGACTGAATAGAATAAATCCACGGTCCACACCAGAATACAAGGCAAATGGGGTTTATTTATCATACAGGGGAAGGGGAAGTGCAGGGTAATTATAGGGGTTAGTCCGTTATTCCGTGCGGGTAGTCGTTGTCCGTGTGCAGGGGGTATCACGCCAGGAAGGGGGTCTAAGGGGGTCCAGGGCAAGGCAGGTGGGAGGGTCGTCAGGCAGGCAAGGGTCGGTACACAACTCGAGAGACACCACCTAACCCTACCTGCTCCTCCTAGCTAAGTGTGGAGGTGTCCCTGAGCAAGACACCACCTAACCCTACCTGCTCCTCCTAGCTAAGTGTGGAGGTGTCCCTGAGCAAGACACCACCTAACCCTACCTGCTCCTCCTAGCTAAGTGTGGAGGTGTCCCTGAACAAGACACCACCTAACCCTACCTGCTCCTCCTAGCTAAGTGTGGAGGTGTCCCTGAGCAAGACACCACCTAACCCTACCTGCTCCTCCTAGCTAAGTGTGGAGGTGTCCCTGAGCAAGACACCACCTAACCCTACCTGCTCCTCCTAGCTAAGTGTGGAGGTGTCCCTGAGCAAGACACCACCTAACCCTGTGTTTATGGGTCAATGTGTTTATTTGTTTGTTGTTGTTGTTGTTCTCACGTCTTGGGCAGCTTGATTTTCTTCAGGTTCTCCTCCGCCTTCTCATCTCCCATCCCCACGTGGCACCCGAGGGCCAGCAGGGTCCTACACACACACACACACACACACACACATTTGTAATGTCAAACAGAGAACTAAAATGCCGTCTCATGTCTTCTGAAGGTTGTCTGGCTCCGCCCCTGGCCCCGCCCCCTGACCCCGCCCCCCACTCACTTGAGGGTCTCGGCAGACATCTGCAGGTTGTAGTTCCTCTCGGGCTCCGGGAGACTCTGGAAGTCCACCAGACACGGGTGCAGTTTCTTGTTGTCGTCCCGGAACTGAAGGGACAGAGAGGAGTCAGTACCCGACACACACACACAGTATAGTGATGTGTGTGTGTGTGTGTGTGTGTGTGTGTGTGTGTGTGTGTGTTTGTGTGTGTGTGTGTGTGTGTGTGTGTGTGTGTGTGGTTCCTCACACTAGCGTAGGTCCAGCCCTGCTCGATGCGAGTCACGGCCCACAGTTCATGGATGTTCTCCGCCAGCTTCTCACGGATCCGTTCCAGATTAGGAGGCAACACGATCTGTACAACAAACACACGACAAACACACGCCAAACACACACCAAACACACGCAAACACACACAAACACACCCAAACACACGACAAACACACACAAACACACGCAAACACACGCAAACACACGCAATACACGCGAACACACACATACACGCGACAAACACGCACACACACACACACGCGACACAACGCGACAACACGCAACACACGAGAACATGCAAACACACGCCAAACACACGACAGTCAGCCCACCACGGCACTATGCTGGACAAAAGACTCCCACCCCCCATGGACACTAATCTTTTCTTTAAATTGCACCTTTTAAGTGCACATTTAAAAAAATAAAATGTTATATATAATTTCAGAATGCTTAAAATGTGTTTATTTAAATTTAAATTTAAATTTTTCTATACTACAATACTACAATATACTACTCATTGTGGCAGACGGCCACTGAGGGGCCGACTAGGGAGTGTGGACGACGGTCGGGGGAACCGCAGTTCCCCATTCGGCCCCCAGAGGGAGCCGAGGAGACAGGAATTTGGCTAAAGACAATTAGCCTAAGTGGATGTGGCTGCAGCTCGTTGAGAGCAATCCACTGCAGCCAATCAGGGCCCTGGATCCAGACAATAAATAAGAGAGGACCTGGGTGGTGCAGGAGTTCGAGAGAGTGGAAGAAGTAGAAGTAGAAGTAGAAGTAGAAGTAGAAGTAGAAGTAGAAGTAGAAGTAGAAGTAGAAGTAGAAGTAGAAGTAGAAGTAGAAGTAGAAGTAGAAGGAGAAGTGGTGGGAAGAGAAGGAGGAAGTACGAGGAGAAGACCCTGTGTGGGTGAGTTGGGAGACCGGATATAGAAGTGGCTGTGTGCCTGGACGTTCAGCCTGTCTGACAACCGACCCCCCCCAGGCCCAGCGCTGGCACGTGGGCAACGAGCCGTTCGGTCGCCAGTGGCTGTCGGGCGACGTGGTCGGCTGCATGGTCGACCTGACGGAGATGAACATCATGTTCACCCTCAACGGCGAGATGCTCATCAGCGACTCGGGCTCTGAGATGGCCTTCAAGGACATCGAGATCGGAGAGGGTGAGGAGCATGTTACACTGGATTAGCATGTTGTACTGGATTAGCATGTTATACTGGATCATCATGTTACACTGGATAATCATGTTACACTGGATCAGCATGTTGTACTGGATTAGCATGTTATACTGGATCATCATGTTACACTGGACCAGCACGTTACACTGGATCATCATGTTATACTGGATCATCATGTTATACTGGATCATCATGTTATACTGGATCATCATGTTACACTGGACCAGCACGTTACACTGGATTAGCATGTTATACTGGATCATCATGTTACACTGGATAATCATGTTACACTGGATCAGCATGTTGTACTGGATTCGCATGTTATACTGGATCATCATGTTACACTGGATAACATGCTAATCCAGTAACATGCTGGTCCAGTGTAACATGATTATCCAGTGTAACATGATGATCCAGTATAACATGCTAATCCAGTACAACATGCTAATCCAGTGTAACATGCTCCTCACCCTCTCCGATCTCGATGTCCTTGAAGGCCATCTCAGAGCCCGAGTCGCTGATGAGCATCTCGCCGTTGAGGGTGAACATGATGTTCATCTCCGTCAGGTCGACCATGCAGCCGACCACGTCGCCCGACAGCCACTGGCGACCGAACGGCTCGTTGCCCACGTGCCAGCGCTGGGCCTGGGGGGGGTCAAAGATCACACAGAGATAGAGAGTGTTGAGATCGCTTGAGCTGCCTCATTCAAATGTTCAGTACTACACCCGGTCACCACCCACCCACTTACACCATCCACGAACCTGCACCTGAACACCATCCACGAACCTGCACCTGAACACCATCCACTAACCTGCACCTGAACACCATCCACGAACCTGCACCTGAACACCATCCACTAACCTGCACCTGAACACCATCCACTAACCTGCACCTGAACACCATCCACTAACCTGCACCTGAACACCATCCACCCACCTAGCCTTAACTGGACTACGCTGTTACGCATGTAAACACTTTGACTGACAATCCGTGTGTTTCCGGGGGAACCCAGAAGAGGAGCGTTCTCATGGCGACGGCGCGGAGAACGAGGACTCACCTTGTTGCCGTTGAAGACGTACGCCAGCTCGTCGGCGCCCAGCTCGGTGTCGGCGCGGACGTGGGGCCGCGCCCAGCCCACCCTCATCTCCCCCGTGGTCACCGCCTCGAACTCAAAGTACCACTTGCCCTGCGTGACGGCGTACGACTTCTCCGCGCGGAAGATGCGCACCTTGTCCCCGCGCATGTTCTCCAGATCGTTGCTGGCTGCACACACACACACACACACACACACACACACACACACACACACACACACACACACACACACACACACACACACACACACACACACACACACACACACACACACACACACAGAGAACATGTAACTACCAACAGATGATAAACAACCATCATGGAGGTATACGACGATAATACAAAATGTACGTACTGCTCTCTTGGTCGGGAGGCTCGATGTTGTAGCCGTAGCCAATCAGAGTGCGGACGGCGTTGTTGACGCTGTCCCGATTGGTCTTCTTTGTCCTCTCGTCCAGTAGGACGTAAGGAACCAGGCGAGGGTTACGTTTGTTCAGGATGTCCTGCGAGGAGACAGGAGCACGTTGAGTTGAGCTAACGTCACGTTCACATACACAGACATCCTCGTTCTCCTAGTCTACACACCAACCTGTTGGAAAAGGTTTTACATTGAACACATCCATCCATCCATCCATCCATCCATCCATCCATCCGAAACGGCTTGGAAGGGCTAACCACACTCACACCTGGTGGTACAATAGGAGTCCTTTAACCTGTGGGCCTTAATGAAGCAATGCACCACAGGCTGCACACCTGTGGTGCATTGCTTCCACCCCAGACTCTTATCAGCCTCTGAGGCTGCTTCAACCAGCCACCAAACACACACACACACACAAACACACACACACACACACACACGCACACACACACACACACACACACACACACACACACACACACACACACACACACACACACACACACACACACACACACACACGCGTGCGCGCTCCAGTGTCCTGCAGCCGAGCGTCCCTCACCTGGACGATGCTGTATGTCCATCCCTGCCGGACCCGGTCCCTCGCCCACACGTTGTGGCCGTTCTCCGCCAGCTTCTCCACCAGCTGGTTCTGGTTGGGGGTCAGCTTGACGTGGCTGAGGTCCAGAGGAGCGGGCTTGTAGCCGTTGACCATCACGTAGCTGCACACACACACACACACACAGACACACACAGACACAGACACACACAGGAAGACACACACAGACACAGACACACACAGGAAGACACACACAGACACACACACACACACACACACAGACACACACAGACACACACAGGAAGACACACACAGACACACACAGGAAGACACACACACACACAAACGAACACGAGAACACACAAACACCGCGGTTCAGCGGCCATGTAGATGGACTTGTTGTCCACAGCGGAGGAGGTTGGGGTGACGGCATCTGGCTCAGGGATGGAACCACGACTTCACCCTGCTCACTTAGCTCAAGGTTGCTGGTTCGATCCCCGGGCTCCTCCTCCTAGCTAAGTGTGGAGGTGTCCCTGAGCAAGACACCACCTAACCCTACCTGCTCCTCCTAGCTAAGTGTGGAGGTGTCCCTGAGCAAGACACCACCTAACCCTACCTGCTCCTCCTAGCTAAGTGTGGAGGTGTCCCTGAGCAAGACACCACCTAACCCTGTGTTTATGGGTCAATGTGTTTATTTGTTTGTTGTTGTTCTCACGTCTTGGGCAGTTTGATTTTCTTCAGGTTCTCCTCCGCCTTCTCATCTCCCATCCCCACGTGGCACCCGAGGGCCAGCAGGGTCCTACACACACACACACACACACACACATTTGTAATGTCAAACAGAGAACTAAAATGCCGTCTCATGTCTTCTGAAGGTTGTCTCGCTCCGCCCCTGGCCCCGCCCCCTGACCCCGCCCCCCACTCACTTGAGGGTCTCGGCAGACATCTGCAGGTTGTAGTTCCTCTCGGGCTCCGGGAGACTCTGGAAGTCCACCAGACACGGGTGCAGTTTCTTGTTGTCGTCCCGGAACTGAAGGGACAGAGAGGAGTCAGTACCCGACACACACACACAGTATAGTGATGTGTGTGTGTGTGTGTGTGTGTGTGTGTGGTTCCTCACACTAGCGTAGGTCCAGCCCTGCTCGATGCGAGTCACGGCCCACAGTTCATGGATGTTCTCCGCCAGCTTCTCACGGATCCGTTCCAGATTAGGAGGCAACACGATCTGTACAACAAACACACGACAAACACACGCCAAACACACGACAGTCAGCCCACCACGGCACTATGCTGGACAAAAGACTCCCACCCCCCATGGACACTAATCTTTTCTTTAAATTGCACCTTTTAAGTGCACATTTAAAAAAAAAAAATTTTTATATATAATTTCAGAATGCTTAAAATGTGTTTATTTAAATTTTCTTACATTTTCTATACTACAATACTACAATATACTACTCATTGTGGCAGACGGCCACTGAGGGGCCGACTAGGGAGTGTGGACGACGGTCGGGGGAACCGCAGTTCCCCATTCGGCCCCCAGAGGGAGCCGAGGAGACAGGAATTTGGCTAAAGACAATTAGCCTAAGTGGATGTGGCTGCGGCTCGTTGAGAGCAATCCACTGGAGCCAATCAGGGCCCTGGATCCAGACAATAAATAAAAGAGGACCTGGGTGGTGTAGGAGTTTGAGAGAGTGGAAGAAGTAGAAGTAGAAGTAGAAGTAGAAGTAGAAGTAGAAGTAGAAGTAGAAGTAGAAGTAGAAGTAGAAGTAGAAGTAGAAGTAGAAGTAGAAGTAGAAGTAGAAGTAGAAGTAGAAGTAGAAGGTACGAGGAGAAGACCCTGTGTGGGTGAGTTGGGAGACTGGATATTGAAGTGGCTGTGTGCCTGGACGTTCTGCCTGTCTGCCAACCCGAGTTGTGTACCGACCCTTGCCTGCCTGACGACCCTCCCACCTGCCTTGCCCTGGACCCCCTGAGACCACTTCCTGGTGCACAGGGACAACGACTACCCGCACGGAATAACGGACTAACCCCTATAATTACCCTGCACTTCCCCTTCCCCTGTATGTCAAATAAACCCCGTTTGCCTTGTATTCTGGTGTGGACCGTGGATTTATTATACTCAGTCGTGGACACACTCCACCCGACAACGGAGTGTGCCACATCATGTTCAATGTTATGCACCAAATTCACAATAGCACATTCCTTGTTTGTAAAAACCGAGGCCAATAAAGCTCATTATGATTCTGGTTCTGGTTCTGCTTCTGATTCAGCTTCTGGTTGTGGTTGTGGTCGTGCTCCCTTCACCTGTATGGTGTCGACGGGGCAGGGCGTGAAGGAGGTGTGGTTGTGGTCGTGCTCCCCTCACCTGTATGGTGTCGACGGGGCAGGGCGTGAAGGAGGTGTGGTTGAGGGACAGCGTGGGCCCCAGCAGACTGCGGACCCCGTTGCAGTCGTTTTTGTACTCCTTGATGGGCTCGATGTGCATGCGGTCCTTGGGCAGCAGCGCCTCGTAGCACGGGGCGTAGCCCGGCGGAGGCATGAATTTGAAGTCGCCGTGACGACCGCCCAGCAGGAAGCGTGCCCTGGGGTGAGAGGTCAAGTCGAGGTCAGCCACACGCGGCCTTCATGGGGTTTTATTGTGTCACGTTTTCACTTGAAAACGTGAAATGTTTGTCAGGACTGTAACTAAATTAATAAAAAAATAAAGTCAGTAGGATCCAAAACAGATATTGCCTTTATGACAGTGGTTGTGGGTGTGATTAGCAATTGCAAGCTGTCACAATTGCCATGTGACGACCGTCTAGTGACATCACAAGTGGGAATGTCCACCTAGATGTATGCTAGATCAGTTTACCTGTCGATACAGTCCACTGGGTAGGCTGACTGTAGACCGATCAAGTAATCATACGTCTAGGTGGACATTCCCACTTGTGATGTCACTAGACGGTAGTCGCACGGCGATTGTGCCAACGGCTCGCAATGGCCAATCACGCTCACACCCGGTGGCACAATATGTCCCCTTTAAACCAAAGCGCCAACCGACTCACTTGATGCCGGCGGAGAAGCTGATGACGGGGAAGAAGAGGCCGTCGACGTTGAAGTTCTCGAACATGCCCTGCACTGGGAAGCCGTTGATGCGGAACGAGATGCTGGGAACGCTCAGGTCCAGGCAGCAGCTCACCACGTCGTCCGCCGCCAACACGTGCTGGTTGGGCGAGGCCACGTGCCGTGGACCGTGCCTGGCGGGGGGGGGGGGGCAGGAAGTCAGGACAGCCGGGACAGGAAACAGCTGGATGACATCATCAGCTGAAGGAACGAGGAGCTGTGGTATCGCACGTCTGCTCTTATCTCAGCTATTATGCAGGCAACCTCGCAATTATGAAACTCGTTCTATTAACCTTGCAATTATGAATGCTCTAAACCTGCTCTATTCTTATCTTTATGTACCACAGTGATATATTGCTGCCTCTCCTTCAACAAATGTACTCTTTGTAAGTCGCTTTGGATAAAAGCAGTCTGCCATCGCCCTAAATAGTCATCAACCACATTGACTTCTACTTCCTGATCGTCATTGATTAGAATGTAAAAATATGTATATAATAATACGAGCTGGCGTACGTCTTCAACGGCAACAATGTGAGTCCTCGTTCTCCGCGCCGTCGCCATGAGAACGCTCCTCTTCTGGGTTCCCCCGGAAACACACGGATTGTCAGTCAAAGTGTTTACATGCGTAACAGCGTAGTCCAGTTAAGGCTAGGTGGGTGGATGGTGTTCAGGTGCAGGTTAGTGGATGGTGTTCAGGTGCAGGTTAGTGGATGGTGTTCAGGTGCAGGTTAGTGGATGGTGTTCAGGTGCATTTTCGTGGATGGTGTTCAGGTGCAGGTTAGTGGATGGTGTTCAGGTGCAGGTTCGTGGATGGTGTTCAGGTGCAGGTTCGTGGATGGTGTAAGTGGGCGGGTGGTGACCGGGTGTAGTACTGAACATTTGAATGAGGCAGCTCAACCGATCTCAACACTCTCTATCTCTGTGTGAACTTTGACCCCCCCCAGGCCCAGCGCTGGCACGTGGGCAACGAGCCGTTCGGTCGCCAGTGGCTGTCGGGCGACGTGGTCGGCTGCATGGTCGACCTGACGGAGATGAACATCATGTTCACCCTCAACGGCGAGATGCTCATCAGCGACTCGGGCTCTGAGATGGCCTTCAAGGACATCGAGATCGGAGAGGGTGAGGGAGGATGTGACACTGGATCAGCATGTTACACTGGATCAGCATGTTACACTGGATCAGCATGTTATACTGGATCATCATGTTACACTGGATTAACATGTTACACTGGATCAGCATGTTGTACTGGATTAGCATGTTATACTGGATCATCATGTTACACTGGACCAGCACGTTACACTGGATTAGCATGTTATACTGGATCATCATGTTACACTGGACCAGCACGTTACACTGGATTAGCACGTTACCCTGGATTAGCACTTGGCACGGGATTAGCATTTTACGGAATAGTACTTTACACTGGATTAGCAGTGGATTGTACAGATTGTACTATTTGCTAGTAGCTGTGTTTCCGTCCCCCAGGCTTCATCCCGGTGTGCACGCTGGGCCTGTCGCAGGTCGGCCGCATCAACCTGGGCCAGAACGTTAGCAGCCTGCGCTACTTCGCCATCTGCGGCCTGCAGGAGGGATTCGAACCCTTCGCCATCAACATGAAGCGTGACATCACCATGTGGTTCAGCAAGAGCCTGCCCCAGTTCGAGCCCGTCCCCACCGACCACGGCCACATCGAGGTAGCGCCGCCGCCGCCGCCATGGCAGCGGTGTTAGCATAGCACCGCGCTAAATTACGTTGGCTAACAGTCTTGACTAGCAATGAATCCAAATAGTATTTTAAACGTTATATTCCAATTTAAACCGTGTAACTTTTGCATACGGCCTTCACTTTAGTTGTTAGTTTTTTGTTTTTTCTTCACTGACCACATTTTATCGTTTTGAAACTTTATGACCATATATGACCATGTGACCATATAAGGATATGAGCCGACCCCAAATGGGCTCCTGAGCCACATGTTGGGCACAGCTCCTCTGATCCCAATGGTAACCGTGGTGACTAATCGTGGCGATTGCGCGCGGTCCCTCCAGGTGTCGCGCGTGGACGGGACGGTGGACAGCGCCCCCTGCCTGAAGCTCACCCACAAGACGTTCGGCTCGCAGAACGCCAACACGGACATGCTGTTCCTGCGCCTCAGCATGCCCGTGCAGTTCCAGGAGGTGTTCAAGGTGACGGCGGGCACCACGCCCCTCACCCGCGCCCTCACCATCCCAGAGGAGGAGGTGGTGGTCAAGGAACCCGACTCGGAGTTCGAGGTGCTGAAGAAGTCGGCGAGCCGCAAGGAGCAGGAGGAGGACAAGAAGGAGCCGTCGGTCGCCAAGGAGGCGACCGCCGAGAACGAGAAGGACACCATGTCGGAGAAGGGCAAGAAGAAGGGGTGAGTCAGGCTGCTGGAGGGGGGAGGGAGGGGAGGAGGGGTGAGTCAAACTGAGTCTGGGGGAGGGAAGAGGGGTGAGTCAAACTGCTTGGTCTGCAAGAGGCAAGAATGTTCACTTAAAAATCTCGAATGAATCCATCAATCTGTTTTTTGTGGTCGTCCAGATTCTTCGCCAAGACGAAGAAGGTTGCCATGACGACGCTGTCTCCGCCCCCGGCCCCGCCCACCGTCCCCCGTCTGATGGAGGACGTGGTGCCAGACGACCGCGACGACCCCGAGATCATCCTGAACACCACCACGGTAAGCCCCGCCCACCTGCACCTGAACACCACCCACCCACCTGCACCTGAACACCACCACCGTAAGCCCCGCCCACCTACACCTGAACACCACCCACCCACCTGCACCTGAACACCACCACCGTAAGCCCCGCCCACCTACACCTGAACACCACCCACCCACTTACACCACCACTTTAAGCCCCACCCACTTACACCTGAACACCACCACTGTAAGATCAGCCTTACGCATGTGATACCTCTGGTCTCTCTCCTCAGTATTAGTATCTCTAGTGATACTTCTAGTCTCTCTCCTCAGTACTAGTATCTCTAGTGATACCTCTGGTCTCTCTCCTCAGTACTAGTATCTCTAGTGATACCTCTGGTCTCTCTCCTCAGTATTAGTATCTCTAGTGATACTTCTAGTCTCTCTCCTCAGTATTAGTATCTCTAGTGATACCTCTGGTCTCTCTCCTCAGTACTAGTATCTCTAGTGATAACCTCTGGTCTCTCTCCTCAGTATTAGTATCTCTAGTGATACTTCTAGTCTCTCTCCTCAGTATTAGTATCTCTAGTGATACCTCTGGTCTCTCTCCTCAGTACTAGTATCTCTAGTGATACCTCTGGTCTCTCTCCTCAGTATTAGTATCTCTAGTGATACCTTCTGGTCTCTATCCTCAGTACTAGTAATCTCTAGTGATACCTCTGGTCTCTCTCCTCAGTATTAGTATCTCTAGTGATACCTCTGGTCTCTCTCCTCAGTACTAGTATCTCTAGTGATACCTCTGGTCTCTCTCCTCAGTACTAGTATCTCTAGTGATACCTCTGGTCTCTCTCCTCAGTATTAGTATCTCTAGTGATACCTCTGGTCTCTCTCCTCAGTACTAGTATCTCTAATGATTTACCTCTGGTCCTCTCCTCCAGTACTAGTATCTCTAGTGATACCTCTGGTCTCTCTCCTCAGTATTAGTATCTCTAGTGATATTTCTGGTCTCTCTCCATCAGTACTAGTATCTCTAGTGATACCTCTGGTCTCTCTCCTCAGTACTAGTATCTCTAGTGATACTTCTGGTCTCTCTCCTCAGTACTAGTATCTCTAAGATACCTCTAGTCTCTCTCCTCAGTACTAGTATCTCTAGTGATACTTCTGGTCTCTCTCCTCAGTACTAGTATCTCTAAGATACCTCTAGTCTCTCTCCTACAGTACTAGTAATCTCTAGTGATACTTCTGGTCTCTCTACTCCAGTATTAGTATCTCTAGTGATACCCTCTAGTCTCTCTCCTCAGTACTAGTATCTCTAGTGATACTTCTGGTCTCTCTACTCAAGTTTAGTATCTCTAGTGATACTTTCTGGTCTCTCTCCCTCAGTACTAGTATCTCTAGTGATACTTCTGGTCTCTCTACTCAGTATTAGTATCTCTAGTTGATAACTTCTGGTCTCTCTCCTCAGTACTAGTATCTCTTAAGATACCTCTAGTCTCTCTCCTCAGTACTAGTATCTCTAGTGATACTTCTGGTCCTCTCCTCCTCAGTAATTAGTATCTCTAGTGATACTTCTAGTCTCCTCTCCTCAGTATTAGTATCTCTAGTGATACCTCTGGTCTCTCTCCTCAGTACTAGTATCTCTAGTGATTACCTCTGGTCTCTCTCCCTCAGTATTAGTATCTCTAGTGATACTTCTTAGTCTCTCTCCTCAGTATTTAGTATCTCTAGTGGATACCTCTGGTCTCTCTCCTCAGTACTAGTATCTCTAAGTGATACTCTGGTCTCTCTCCTCAGTAATTAGTATCTCTAGTGATACCTCTGGTCTCTCTCCTCAGTATTAGTATCTCTAGTGATACCTCTGGTCTCTCTCCTCAGTACTAGTATCTCTAGTGATAACCTCTGGTCTCTCTCCTCAGTATTAGGTATCTCTAGTGATACCTCTGGTCTCTATCCTCAGTACTAGTATCTCTAGTGATACCTCTGGTCTCTCTCCTCAGTATTAGTATCTCTAGTGATAACCTCTGGTCTCTCTCCTCAGTACTAGTATCTCTAGTGATACCTCTGGTCTCTCTCCTCAGTATTAGTATCTCTAGTGATATTTCTGGTCTCTCTCCTCAAGTACTAGTATCTCTAGTGATACCTCTGGTCTCCTCTCCTCAGTACTAGTATCTCTAGTGATACTTCTGGTCTCTCTCCTCAGTACTAGTAATCTCTAAGATACCTCTAGTCTCTCTCCTCAGTACTAGTATCTCTAGTGATACTTCTGGTCTCTCTCCTCAGTACTAGTATCTTCTAAGATACCTCTAGTCCTCTCTCCTCAGTACTAGTATCTCTAGTGATACTTCTGGTCTCTCTACTCAGTATTAGTATCTCTAGTGATACTTCTGGTCTCTCTCCTCAGTACTAGTATCTCTAGTGATACTTCTGGTCTCTCTACTCAGTATTAGTATCTCTAGTGATAACTTCCTGGTCCTCTCTCCTCAGTACTAGTATCTCTAAGATACCTCTAGTCTCTCTCCTCAGTACTAGTATCTCTAGTGATACTTCCTCAGTACGTAAGAAGGTTGCCATGACGACGCTGTCTCCGCCCCCGGCCCCGCCCACCGTCCCCCGTCTGATGGAGGACGTGGTGCCAGACGACCGCGACGACCCCGAGATCATCCTGAACACCACCACGGTAAGCCCCGCCCACCTGCACCTGAACACCACCCACCCACCTGCACCTGAACACCACCACCGTAAGCCCCGCCCACCTACACCTGAACACCACCCACCCACCTGCACCTGAACACCACCACCGTAAGCCCCGCCCACCTACACCTGAACACCACCCACCCACTTACACCACCACTTTAAGCCCCACCCACTTACACCTGAACACCACCACTGTAAGATCAGCCTTACGCATGTGATACCTCTGGTCTCTCTCCTCAGTATTAGTATCTCTAGTGATACTTCTAGTCTCTCTCCTCAGTATTAGTATCTCTAGTGATACCTCTGGTCTCTCTCCTCAGTACTAGTATCTCTAGTGATACCTCTGGTCTCTCTCCTCAGTATTAGTATCTCTAGTGATACTTCTGGTCTCTCTCCTCAGTACTAGTATCTCTAGTGATACCTCTGGTCTCTCTCCTCAGTACTAGTATCTCTAGTGATACCTCTGGTCTCTCTCCTCAGTATTAGTATCTCTAGTGATACTTCTAGTCTCTCTCCTCAGTATTAGTATCTCTAGTGATACCTCTGGTCTCTCTCCTCAGTATTAGTATCTCTAGTGATACCTCTGGTCTCTATCCTCAGTATTAGTATCTCTAGTGATACTTCTAATCTCTCTCCTCAGTATTAGTATCTCTAGTGATACCTCTGGTCTCTCTCCTCAGTACTAGTATCTCTAGTGATACCTCTGGTCTCTCTCCTCAGTATTAGTATCTCTAGTGATACTTCTAGTCTCTCTCCTCAGTACTAGTATCTCTAGTGATACCTCTGGTCTCTCTCCTCAGTACTAGTATCTCTAGTGATACCTCTGGTCTCTCTCCTCAGTATTAGTATCTCTAGTGATACCTCTGGTCTCTCTCCTCAGTACTAGTATCTCTAGTGATACCTCTGGTCTCTCTCCTCAGTATTAGTATCTCTAGTGATACCTCTGGTCTCTCTCCTCAGTATTAGTATCTCTAGTGATACTTCTGGTCTCTCTCCTCAGTATTAGTATCTCTAGTGATACCTCTGGTCTCTCTCCTCAGTATTAGTATCTCTAGTGATACCTCTGGTCTCTCTCCTCAGTACTAGTATCTCTAGTGATACCTCTGGTCTCTCTCCTCAGTATTAGTATCTCTAGTGATACTTCTGGTCTCTCTCCTCAGTACTAGTATCTCTAGTGATACCTCTGGTCTCTCTCCTCAGTACTAGTATCTCTAGTGATACTTCTGGTCTCTCTCCTCAGTACTAGTATCTCTAGTGATACCTCTGGTCTCTCTCCTCAGTACTAGTATCTCTAGTGATACTTCTGGTCTCTCTCCTCAGTACTAGTATCTCTAAGATACCTCTAGTCTCTCTCCTCAGTACTAGTATCTCTAGTGATACTTCTGGTCTCTCTCCTCAGTATTAGTATCTCTAGTGATACTTCTGGTCTCTCTCCTCAGTACTAGTATCTCTAGTGATACCTCTGGTCTCTCTCCTCAGTATTAGTATCTCTAGTGATACTTCTGGTCTCTCTCCTCAGTACTAGTATCTCTAAGATACCTCTAGTCTCTCTCCTCAGTACTAGTATCTCTAGTGATACTTCTGGTCTCTCTCCTCAGTATTAGTATCTCTAGTGATACCTCTGGTCTCTCTCCTCAGTACTAGTATCTCTAGTGATACCTCTGGTCTCTCTCCTCAGTACTAGTATCTCTAGTGATACCTCTGGTCTCTCTCCTCAGTATTAGTATCTCTAGTGATACTTCTGGTCTCTCTCCTCAGTACTAGTATCTCTAGT